>CAKAOJ020000918.1:0-102478 GCA_916701645.2 Sebastolobus alascanus | reverse complement strand
GACCCATTAAAAAGAGGATGGATGAATCAAACTAGAGACCTAGAGCATTCAGAGGATGGATGGATCAAACTAGAGACCTAGAGCATTCAGAGGATGGATGGATCAAACTAGAGACCTAGAGCATTCAGAGGATGGATGGATCAAACTGGAGACCCAGAGCATTCAGAGGATGAATGGATCAAACTGGAGACCTAGAGCATTCAGAGGATGGATGGATCAAACTAGAGACCTAAAGCATTCAGAGGATGGATGGCTTGGATGTGCTCGCCATCCAATCGCTGAAAAATGCAATTCTTGCAGAAATCTCCAAATGTCAAAAGGTGTTTGATACCGAATCACAGCATGTCTTTTTCTGTGGAGTTCCTCAAGGTTTTGGTGTCTTAATGTGGTATTTTGGAGGGATTTTTGACATTTTTTTTAATCAATTCTTGAGTGTTAAACAATTTTATTACATTTATCACCAAATCTGTGTATTATAAACTAAAAAATTGCTGCAACAACGTGTAGCCCCAGGGCAGTTTGTTTTGCCCCTGAGTGCCACGTTGGCTGGTTTCCCTGACTACCACCAGTTTCCTGGTTGTTCTGCACAGAATAAATATGTTTTGGTTAATATTGTAGTGGAATGTGGGAGTGGTTTGGTTCTGGCAGGGGGAGCGCTCAATCAGTGTGGACGGCGCGGTGATTCAGCGCACCTGTGGGTAATTATGGGCGCTGCCTGGGACTCTGAACTGATGAAGAGAGAGAGCCGAGCACTGATTCAGGACTCTGGGGAGCGGTAACTGGGTGTACGTTGTGTGGCAGCAGCCAGCCCAAGATTTCGGCTTTGTGCTCATCCTAGTGGGGGGTGGGTACCGTTCGCAGCCGTTTAGGGTTGCCGGCGGTGAAGATAGACAGACAGGTGAGCGTTCCAGTGCTAGGAGGGGAGGCCAGCGGTCTCCTGTAGGTAGCCAGGTGGGGACCATCGTAGAGGGTGAGCCAGCCGTCACCGCTTCCCGGCAAAGCATAGCATTCGGCCCGCCGCCGAGCGCTACAGAAGGCTCCGTCCCGCAGTCTGCTTCCCCGGGCATTGGACGGCGCCTCCTGCTTAGACCCCGGGGGGGGGTCTCATCGGCTCCGTCAGTTGAGTAACAATTTAGAGTGACAATTTAAATTGTAGTGATAACATTTGTAAATTGTTATTTGTATCTGTTCACTGTATGTTCTTTTCACTGTATGTTATATCATGTTAGCCCGTGTGTAGGGGACAGAGCTGTGGGGGGGGAGTAGAAAGGGTATATGGGTACGGCACTGTGGCATTTCTGCTACCTGAACTGCCTTAAGGTGTGTGGAAGTGGGTAGATTTTCCGGTTGCAGTGTATTGTGTGCCTTATGGTGTTTTGCAGTATAATCTGCCCTGATTGCTGTGTGCATTTGAACTAGTTATTGGTTTGTAGTGTAACTTGCCTTGTGTATTTAAATCCCCCACAGTGGTATTTGCAGTCAGGTGGGGAAGGCCATAGTTTGTGCCTGGCGACCCGGTACTACCCAGCCATAGCAGCGATTCCCTATACATGTTTTTAAGTACTTTATTGTAGTTGATGAAATAAAGATTATTTATATTTATAAACCCGAGACACTGGTGGTTATTTGTTCAGCCTCTCACCCGATTAAAACGGGTTACCCACGGCCCGCCATTATCGAACATTTATTACACTGGTGGCAGCGGTGGGATTACGTCCCCTTTTGGTATAGTGGGCCAAAATGTCAGAGGCTGAAAATAATCCACCTCTTCCAGGTGTGTCCATAGGCTCAGCGGGTGAGGAGAATCGCCACGATCGAGCGGCTCCCGCCTTGCATCCCTTAACTACTCCCCGGCCGGTTTTTATGCCTGAAACATTCACCGGCTCAGGACGACAGTGGTCAGATTGGTCCGAGCAATTTGATTTGGCTGCAGATGTAAATAATTGGGACGAATCTCTAAAACTCAAATTTATGTCCCTCTTGCTATCAGGTAGGGCTAGAGATATTTATAGTGGTTTACCAGCCGAAGCAAAAAATAATTACACTCTGTTAAAGGCTGCCATGACTCGTTGCTTTGAGCCACATGATAGCGGTGAGTGGAGTAGGGCCAGTTTCACAGCACGAAGGCGGCTGCATAATGAAACGGCTCGCGAATTTGGTAATGCGCTAAGGAGACTAGTGGCCCGAGCTTATCCCTCAGCAGATGAGCATACTAGAGATTTAGTGGCCAGAGATCATTTTATTACACACTTTGCGGCAGGAGATTTTCGTGTTAATCTTAGAAGTGCTAAACCTGAGACACTTGAGGTTGCCATTGAGCTTGCAGCTGAGATGGAACTTCTCAGGACTCTGGAGGGGACTCATGTCACTGCTGATACTAGGGTCAGGGGGGTGGTAGAGACTAAGTTTAAAACAGAGGAACAAATGGAAGTTTTGCTGGGGGTGGTTGAGGGTCTGCGTCAGGAGGTAAAAACTTTACAGAGCACGGTTCAGACACTCCAGACAGCTACCCCCGACTCTACTCGCCCCGCCTCTTACAGAAACTTAGCCCAGGACCCCCAGGTTGCTGCTGGTGGCAGTTTTTCTGGTGGTGGTAGGGCATCAGGGAGCGTCTGCTGGGAATGTGGCTGCAATAGACACATCCGCCGTGATTGCCCATATTTGCAGGGAAACTAGAGGGGGCGGGTACTGTAGGCCCAATGCCCGCCCCCACACGTTCAACCGTGGCCTCTACAAGCCTTAATGACAGTTCTGCCTACGTCGCTGCCAAAATAGGTGGGTTGGAGTCACTTTTGCTGGTAGATAGTGGAGCTGCTTTATCAATCATCCCTAAGCAAATTTGGCTGTCCATTACAAATGGTGGCTCAGAGTTAATGGGACACGATGGCAATGTATCAGCTGCTAATGGTGGCGCAATGGGTGTAATGGGAAAGTGGCAGACAGTGTGCCAGTTCGACTCCTTAGCGCTAGTTGCAGAGTTTTTAGTAGCTGACGTGCCTTGCCCTGAGATTCTGTTGGGGTTTGATTTCCTTAGCAAGTATGGTGCTGTTGTGGACTTCGGGAAAAGGGAGTTTCGGCTGATGGGGAAGGTTTTTCCTCTAGTAGTCCCTGAAGACATGAGAAAGCCCCAGACTGTGTTTGTTCAAGCAGATACCATTATTCCTCCCCGCAGTGAGGCCATTATCACAGGTAAAGTGGCACAAGGATTCGGAGTCCAGGTAGAGGGCATGCTGGACCCCTCACCGTCAATATCACATCACTGTGATGTCTTGGTTGCTCGTGTAGTTTGCAAAGTGGAACGGGGTATTTTGCCAGTACGAGTAATTAATGTTACAGATGAGGCCCTCACACTGCGGGAAGGTATGAAAGTGGGCACATTACATACTGATATTGAAGTGAGTGAGGGGGGTGAAGATGGGGAGGCAGATGGTAGAGGGGAGCACCTGTCTGAATCTTGGAATGTGGCGTCCCTGTTGAAGCATTTTGGGATCGAACAGAAAGGCTTTAGTCCCTCCGATTTGTTGGCTGTGCGAGATATGCTCTTCAGACATTTATCTGTATTTAGCACTGGGGACCATGATTTGGGCAGGACCCATCTCACTCTACACCAAATCGATACTGGTGATGGGAAGCCTGTGAAGTTGCCACCTCGTCGGATTCCACTCCATTTACAGCAAGAGGTGTCAGATCATATTAAAGCAATGCGTAAAAATGACATCATTCAGCCTTCGTGTAGTCCCTGGGCAGCGCCTGTGGTTTTAGTCAGGAAGCGTGGGGGAGGCCTCCGCTTTTGTGTGGACTACAGAAAGTTGAATGATCTCACACGAAAAGACGCTTATCCTCTCCCTAGGATTGATGACGCACTTGATAGCTTGCATAAGGCTTGTTGGTTCTCCACTCTTGACTTGGCCAGTGGTTACTGGCAGGTCGAGGTGGATCCACAAGATAAACATAAGACTGCCTTCATCACTCGTGAAGGCCTCTTTGAATTTAATGTACTGAGCTTCGGGTTGTGTAACAGTCCCAGCACTTTTCAAAGGTTGATGGATTTGATTTTGGCAGATCTCCAGTGGACCACATGTCTGGTTTATCTCGACGACATAATTGTGTTTGGCCGGACATTTTCTGAGCACTTGTCACGGTTGGACGAGGTAATGTCCAAGTTAAGTCAGGCTAACCTTAAAGTGAAGCCAGAAAAATGTAATTTATTCTCCACAAAGGTACAGTATTTGGGGCATGTTATATCTGCTCAGGGAGTGCAGGCTGACCCAGCTAAGGTGCAAGCAGTGCGGGAATGGCCAGTGCCCAAAAATCAGACAGAGGTGAAGAGTTTTGTGGGCCTGGCTTCTTATTATCGTAGATTTATAAAAGGGTTTGCAGACATTGCCCGCCCGCTACACCAGCTCACTGAAAAAGGTCGTCGATTTAAATGGACTGAAGGATGTCAGGTCGCTTTTGAACAGCTTAAGGGCAATTTGATGTCAGCTCCCATTCTAGCCTACCCGGACCCTAACAAACCTTTTATTTTAGATACAGATGCCAGTGATGCGGGCATTGGGGCCGTCCTTTCTCAAGAAGAGGGGGGGCTGGAAAGGGTGATAGCCTATGCCAGTAGAGCATTGACCAAACAGGAACGAAATTATGCCACAACCAAGAAAGAGCTACTGAGTATGGTTACTTTTACCAAGTACTTCAAACACTATCTGTTGGGCAGGGAGTTCATCTTGCGTACCGATCATAACTCGCTGAGGTGGCTGCATAACTTTCAGGGTTTAGAGGGACAAGGAGCTCGGTGGGTGGAGCAGTTGGCCAATTTCCAGTACCAAATTATTCACCGTCCCGGAAAGGTACACACTAATGCTGATGCCCTTTCTAGGCTACCTGCGTTTGTGATAGATGCTCCCTCTGGCACCTGTTTAGCAGCGGCGGTTGAAGATGCGGCCGAGTCCACTCTCGCTATATGTGTGTTACAGAGCACCACTCAAGTAACAGAAGTAGATGAGCTAGCACTGGCACAGGAGGGGGATGGGGAATTGAAGAAAGTCATCCAGCTGAAAAGGGTAGAGGGTCAGCAAGAGTTAGAGCTTTCTAGGGACCCAGAGCTGGAAAAGTACACTCCAGTGTGGGCTCAGTTGCAGATTCAGGGTGCGAGACTAGTTAGGATCCCCTTATCGCACTCAGATGCTGCCTCACAAGTGCAAGTGGTCCTCCCCAAGTCCATGGTGCCCCAGGTGTTAGCCCAGCTGCATAGTGCCCCCACTGGGGGACATTTGGGTGTGCAAAAGCTGCAGGCTAAAGTGAAGGACCGTTTTTACTGGCCAGGGTGGTTCAGGGATGTACAAAAATGGTGCAGGGAGTGTGTGGAGTGTGGGTCACATCGAACGCCGGGGCGGCAGTTGCGTGCCCCTTTACAATCATCTGTTGTGTCCAGACCATATGAACGGGTGGCGTTAGACATTTTAGGGCCCTTGCCCGAGACCTCTAACCAGAACAAGTACATCTTAGTGGTGGGGGATTACTTCTCCAAGTGGACGGAATCATTCCCCCTCCCCAACCAGGAGGCAAAGACGGTTGCTAGGGTTTTGGTGGAGGAATGGGTTTGTCGGTTTGGTGCCCCTCGCTCTATCCATTCTGACCAGGGCCGGAACTTTGAATCCACTTTGTTTAGGGAAATGTGTCAACTGTTGAACATTCATAAGACTCGAACTACGCCTTATCATCCTGAGTCTAATGGATTGATTGAGAGGTTTAACAGGACACTTTTGTCTATGTTGTCCCATTTTGTTGAGGAGAATCAGTCTAACTGGGACACCCTGTTACCCTATGTAATGATGGCGTATCGTAGTAGTGTGCATGCCAGTACTGGATTTACCCCTTACAAGGTAGTGTTTGGTCGGGAAATAGTGCTCCCCCTCGACATTATGCTCGATTTGGGAGGGGAGGGAACATTTTCTTCCGTTAATCAGTATGTGACTAACTTGCTTGACACCCTCTCCACAGTGGTAGATGCTGTTAAAGGCCACCAAATCAAGGCGTCAGGCCGTCAGAAGGCCGATTTTGATTTCAGGGCTAATTTTCAGTTCTATAACGAAGGGGAGTTAGTGTGGCTTAGGTGCAAAGCTAGGAAGAAAGGAGTATGTCCAAAGTTACAAAGAAAGTTTAAGGGCCCGTATAGGGTAGTACAAAGGGTGACAGAAGTGCTTTACAAAATAGTGCCAGTAGATGGAGGCCTGGATGTGGTTGTGCATTTCGACCGACTCAAACCTTTCCTTGCTCCCCTTCCAGAGGCAGGTACCTCAGATGGAAGAAATGGCCGTACCCAGCAACATCCCAGGTCATCACACCATGAGACCCCCGGCAGTGCCAACTGGGGTCACCGTCGAGCAGCCTCCAGGATGACTGGGCCCACTGCCAGGCAACCAGAGGGTGTCAGAGGAGCAGCGGGACCAGTGAGCCGACCAGAGGAGAGCGGAAGTGCACCAGGGCCAAGTGCCAGGCCAGAGGGAAGACCGTATGCTGAGAGAGCTGCTCGGTCCACAGTTGGGCCTGAGGGGCAGCCTGCAACAGGAACTCCAAGTCAGTTTGGGCACAGGGACAGGCAGCAGGCAGTCTCTGGTGTGGGTGGCAGACATTTGTCCCCCTCCAACCCTAGCGACCCAAGACCGGATCCCTTGGAGAGGCCCCTCACTGGAGAGCCGTCTCAAACAGAGACACGTCCAGGACGACAGAGAAACCTACCAGTATGGTCACGAGACTATGATCTGTCGGTGTGACTCGAGGACGAGTCCCTTTTTTTTATGGGAGGGGGGAGTGTAGTGGAATGTGGGAGTGGTTTGGTTCTGGCAGGGGGAGCGCTCAATCAGTGTGGACGGCGCGGTGATTGAGCGCACCTGTGGGTAATTATGGGCGCTGCCTGGGACTCTGAACTGATAAAGAGAGTGAGCCGGGCACTGATTCAGGACTCTGGGGAGCGGTAACTGGGTGTACGTTGTGTGGCAGCAGCCAGCCCAAGATTTCGGCTTTGCGCTCATCCTAGTGGGGGGTGGGTGCCGTTCGCAGCCGTTTAGGGTTGCCGGCGGTGAAGATAGACAGACAGGTGAGCGTTCCAGTGCTAGGAGGGGAGGCCAGCGGTCTCCTGTAGGTAGCCAGGTGGGGACCATCGTAGAGGGTGAGCCAGCCGTCACCGCTTCCCGGCCAAGCATAGCATTCGGCCCGCCGCCGAGCGCTACAGAAGGCTCCGTCCCGCAGTCTGCTTCCCCGGGCATTGGACGGCGCCTCCTGCTTAGACCCCGGGGGGGGGTCTCATCGGCTCCGTCAGTTGAGTAACAATTTAGAGTGACAATTTAAATTGTAGTGATAACATTTGTAAATTGTTATTTGTATCTGTTCACTGTATGTTCTTTTCACTGTATGTTATATCATGTTAGCCCGTGTATAGGGGACAGAGCTGGGGGGGGAGTAGAAAGGGTGTATGGGTACGGCACTGTGGCATTTCTGCTACCTGAACTGCCTTAAGGTGTGTGGAAGTGGGTCGATTTTCCGGTTGCAGTGTATTGTGTGCCTTATGGTGTTTTGCAGTATAATCTGCCCTGATTGCTGTGTGCATTTGAACTAGTTATTGGTTTGTAGTGTAACTTGCCTTGTGTATTTAAATCCCCCACAGTGGTATTTGCAGTCAGGTGGGGAAGGCCATAGTTTGTGCCTGGCGACCCGGTACTACCCAGCCATAGCAGCGATTCCCTATACAGGTTTTTAATACTTTACTGTAGTTGATGAAATAAAGATTATTTATATTTATAAACCCGAGACACTGGTGGTTATTTGTTCAGCCTCTCACCCGATTAAAACGGGTTACCCACGGCCCGCTATTATCGAACATTTATTACAGTAGTAACAACCTGGCTCTAGTAATTAGCGTGATACCCGAAACAGCAACTTGGCCCTGTTGTCAATCAATAAACAGAGGACAAAGACTTTGGATGTCCAGCACATCATCGACAACTTTGCCTCCAGCCACAAAAACCGGAGGATTGTGCTCATGTGAAAATCAGCCTGGTCAGTCTAATATTGTATATTGTTTTGCTGACTTTGTTAAGCGTTGTGCGTTTTGCCTCCTTGCTGCGGTCTTGTTGCCTGCATATTTAATTTGTTGGAGATGTGTTTACACTGTTGGCTGTTGTGTGGAAGACTATATATGGCTTTAGGACAACTAGAGAAAATGTGTGGTGTTGAATTGGGTGATCTGTGTATTAAAGTTTGCCTTATGGCCCCTCTGATCTTATATTGGTCTCATCGCCTCCTATCTATGCCTTATTTTCACTCCGATCCACCTGCTGTGCTGTTAACGTAACTATTAGCGTCTCTCTCTCCCTCTCTGTGTGTGCGTGCGTGTTTCTAGCTGTGGTGGGAGGGTGTTGTTTTATTAAATGTATATTCACATTGAAATTCTGGCATTTATTTGAGCCCCGCCACCATATGGGTTAGCCCCACCGTAGTTGAACCAGAAAAAATACTCTGGCGCCGCCACTGCGTGCAAGATAAGGTGTAATTCCGTCGGTTTTATACAGCAGCTAGGGGGTCACATCATAAGAAGGCAGACTTTCCGCCCCCTAATTCAATAAAGATTAATATAATTTTTTTACATTATTTTTATAACATATAAACAAAACAAAATTTAAAACCCATAACCCAACCTAAAAAAGAGAATAAACCGCGTCCATAATGGGAGTGTTCAAAAACAGAACAGAGAAAAGGAGAAACAAAACAATCAATATATGAATACAAATGCTGTCAAACTGAGTCCAAATGTTGCAGAAAGGGGCCTCAAGATTCCTCCCATTTATGTTGACATTTTAAATTATTAGTTCGCAATTTCTCCATGTGGATAAAAGATTAATCAATTAAGATCAATTAAGAAACAGATGTTGTAAGCATTTATAATACAGAGCATGACAAAAGAGCACGTTATTTTTTTCCATTTGAATCACCTGATCACAGTCCCCAAAGCTTAAATTTTCTCAAACGATTGTTCATGTAGAAATGAAAATTGTCTGTATTAAATACTGGGTTTAAATCCCAGGCGGAGTGCACTGTAGGAAATTGTGTCCTCAAAGTACATAAAGGTTTTAAAAAAAGGATTTGACTTTAAAAAAACAAAAAACATAACGGAAATAAATGCTTTGTCAACGTTGGTAGTTAGTGCGCTCTTTATACATCAACGGGCTAGTGTGACTGAGTAGTTAAATCAATATTGAATTTATAGTTACCATATAACTTAGCTAACTATTTTTTCAATACGTGGTGAAATGCGGGCCAGTGACGCAATGGATAACGCGTCACTACGGATCACAAGATTCTAGGTGTGACTCCTGGCTGGCTCGTAGTTTTTTCCTGTCCTCCTTCCTATTCTACCAGTGGACATGCAAAGCAAGCAATGTTAAAAAACTCTGGCAAATGTTACAATTTATATTTAATCCTGGACAGTCTGCCCACAGGTGACAACTACTTGAATTTGAGGCCATTGTTAAAACTAAAAGATATTTAAGGCGTTGGCAAATTGACAAGTTGTTCAGAGGCACCTGTATCATAATCAGGGCTGGGAGGGTTACAAATTTAACCATATACTGTTATAAAATGTAACGAGTAACCTAATCCAAGTATGACAATATAAAAGTAATGTACCTGATTACTTTCCGTTACTTTCGGATCATCTCAATATAATCAGTACAGTACAGTTTTACCTCAGCTGTGAAAATCTTGTCATGCAAGGAATTGAACCATTTGGCACATGTTCTCGGATTTTAACTTGGAGATATTTCAAAATACATTTAAAATACACCTACCTAAAAGAAGTTTACTCAAATGTGCTAGTAGTATACTTCTTTTAAACTTAAAATAAGAGAGTATACTTTCGGTTTACTTTTTATGTACATATCAGAGATATACTTAAATCGAGGATTAAAACCTTTCTGTTTGCCACTGCTTTTCCCAAGGCCATTTAAAGATGTTACATTCTTATACTTCTGCACCTCTTAAATCCTTTAAATCTACCGTTTCTCTACTGTTTTATTCATTTATTTATTTGTCTTATTTTCTCTGTTTTATTTTTTTGTATGTCAGTGTGTCTCATGCTTTGTTTATGCATTTGTTTGTGTGGTGGATTTAACAGCTAACATACGCTGTGAGCAAACAGCCAAACCACCTATTCAGCTTTTTAATCTTTCATAATAACACCGTTTTGCCCACAATTCACCTACTTCTCATTTACTGCCACAAGGGTGTGCTATTGTATTACATGAAGTATCTCAGTGGCTCTGTACCAGTGTAGTATTTGTCAACCTGTGAAGGAAAACTAGGTAGAATGTACATACTGCCCTATATCTCAGTGTTATTAACAGGCTACAGATTTGCTGAAAGAGAGCTGTGTTAACTGAGTTTGAAAGGATCTACTTTCCAAATTTCATACAATACATGGCGCTCTGTATAGGCTACAAAAAGTACTTCAATTTGTTAAAATATATTCATTATTATTATTATTATTATTATTCTACAGCTCGCTGCGCTCCATCTTCTCTTTGTGTTAATAATAATAATAATAATAATAATAACTTGGATTTATATAGCGCCTTTAAAGAAACCTAAGGACGCTTAACATAGACATAAATAGACAACAAATGGAACATAACAGTAGCTAGAGGCTGTCTAGAGATGGGGCGTTGCAGAGCTCTGTGTGTGTTGTCGGACCTTCTCCTGGAGAGTCTGCCTCAGGAAGACCAACCGGTCCTTCTTCAGGTGCTGACCAGTTACCTGCTCCTTTACATCAATTGACAAATAGTCCTCTTCTGCTCCATACTTCGGCCAGTAGACAAGGCCATCCCCATTAGGAGACCTACACACACACACACACACACACACACACACACACACACACACACACGTTATAAACAAGTCTTATCTCCATGTGTATGATCACTTCTAATCAGGGTGAACTCCTACCCTGTGCGAGCAAAGTTGGCCCAGTAGCTCATCACGGTTCTGCTCAATTGTTCCTCCTCTTCATCACATGCACCTAAAATAATGATAATCTGTTAAAACATTGTGCACTCTAGGAAACCCAGATCTCTGGTGGTCTATGGAAATAGCAATTTTTATATTGCACTTACCGGCTAATCTGACCTGGGTAGTTGTGAAGCAGAATCCTAATACTGTTAACAATTCATCTCCATGCTGACTCCCAACAAAGCTTGGCCTTTTTGCCTTCAGGAATTTGGGAGTATGCTGGAACTCATACAGGTATACAGGGGCACCTGCATCTAGTAGTAGACAAATGGGTGTGATATATCTTCTTTATGAAAGTGTGTCACAGTAAATATGAAACAATGGTTCTTAAATAGATTTGCAAAATCTTGTATAAGTAAAATACCTCTGTGGGCATTAGCAGTCTTAATGACTGGAATGATGAACATCATATCTCCAAGCAGCTCGGTGAACCCATCTCTATTCTTCACACGATCTTCACCGGTTCCAATATATTCATCTACCACCAAATCTCTGATCATCACATCTTCGGGCTAGAGAAGATGAGCGACACATCTGTCAGATAAGTTGGAGCATGATGAAGCAGAGTAATATTGTACTGTCCAGCACTGTATGCCTTACATTAGGGTAGAACATGAACATCACGTTCATGACCGACTCCCGATCTAATCCCTCTGTCCAGTTTGGAGGAGCAAAGAGCTAAGGGAAGACATTTAACATTTCAGACATGGACTAAAGCAAAACAATCATGTTTTCATGGACTTATCTGGAAATCAGTAATCTCTTCAGTCACACAAATTTCAGTAATATTCACACTTACAGCAGCAAGTGACCAGCCCGCTTCATCATTAGTAACGCCGATCATGAATGGTACAGTGAGAAGTTCATGTTTCTGCAACAGCTCATCCATATGTTTTTTCAGGAAGTGTCCATCAACATTTGGAAAAATTCTCAATTTTTTATCCTTGAGAGGATAAAATGTGTAAAATAAAAAGTTGAGAGTTGAAAGTGAACATTTCATAGACATCTTGTAGAACACATTTTAAGGTCATTTCAACTAATCCCATTAAGTCAGTCTTGCATAAAAATTAGGTCAGTTTTGCATAAAATATCTCACCTGCACAATATCCACAATAGTGTTAATATCGAGGTTTCTCATGCAATCAGCGATCTTCTCCGTGCTTTCGAGGCTACAGCCAGATATATTTGCTACCATCTGAGGAGAGATATGTGGGATTCATCTCAACAGTTTAGAAAAATAAAAATATTATGTTGTGATACTGATTTTGTGCACTGAAGAATGTTTACACACAAAAATAAACACTGAAAATGAACCTGCATTGCTGGTAGAGGATCATTTGCAAAGAGTAAATCAAATGCACTACTGCCGCTCTCAGCAATGGCACGGTGGAACAGGCCATCGGACAATGGTGAGAGAAGCTGTTGATTCAAGCAACAGAAAAAATGAAAGGTTTTGTGGACAGTAGTGACTTTGCAGTGACATAATTGTGTAATACTTGTAAAAAAGTGAGTTTATTTAATGGGGAACAATGCCCATTTTCAAAATGCATACATATTATTCCTATGGTCTAAGACAGTCCAAATAATATTAGTAAACATGAGCAATTCTATCCCAAATCCAAATCCAAGAGTGCTACATCTCAAATTTGTGATGCAATAGGGTATAAAGTGTAGAACTGCTCCATAGACAGTGATTGGGAGAGATGTTATAGATGACACTGAGAGCACCCAGGGGTGATCTGCATGTATAGGTGCATTTTCTGTTTCAAAACTAAGATCGCTACAATAGAATAAAGCTCATTTGGGTACAAAAAGAAAACAAACATCACAACATCATTGTCTGTGGAGCAGCTCCAGAATTTATACCCAATGACATCACAAGTTTGAGACTGACTTCTCTGGTTTCTGGCTTTGAGAGAAAGTAGCTCATGTTAACAAATATTGATTGAACTTTCCTCGGCCATGGAAAATAACATATTAGAGTTCTTAATTTAGGTGGTGTTCCCCTTTAAAGTGCTTTATCAGCAGATTGATCCTTACCAGGAGGCATACGCTGATTCCGCCTGAAGACTGCCCAAATATGGTAACTAAATCTGGGTCTCCTCCAAAGTTGTGAATGTGCTGCTGGATCCACCTCAGAGCTTGTACCTGGTCCAACAGGCCAAAGTTCCCTGACATGTGCTCGTCTCCAGTGCTGGATAGAGCATAAAATTATAGTCTACAGCAGCTGATAAAAGTCACCCAGTTTTGAATTTTTGCTCAAATGTGGCACAGATCAAATCAAAAGTATTTAGTCATAGTATGTTCATTCTAACTGTGCTTCGTGATTTGAGTTGTTTTACCTGAGAAAGCCCAGAAGTCCCAAGCGGAACTGGATGAGAACCACAACCACATCCTGGTAAGCAGCCAGAGCGGAGCCTTCAAACATTGAAGCTGACCCCGCATTAAACCCTCCACCATGGATCCAGACCATGACCTGGTAAAGTAATGAAAGACCTTGATCTTTTCCACAAAGCATTAAGCACATTTTTACTTTATTCTTTCTGAGCTCATAAAAATCTCTATCAAACTACATCAAATAAAGACGTTAATCTCACTAAAACATAAAACTGATGGTGACAAAAACAGGACAACATCAGTGTCTTTGCAGTCTGGTTCTAAATATGAGCATCATTACTCATATTTCCATTATGGATTCTTCATGTCAACTTCTACATGAACTCTGTCCAAAGTTATCCAAAGCTGAATCTCAATCCTGCAGCAACTTACTGGGAGTTTGGCATCGTGAGCTCTGTTTGCAGGGGTGTAAACGTTGAGGTAAAGGCAGTCCTCTGAAATGTCTGGGTGCTCTACCAAGATGATACCGAGTATATCAAGCAAATCGAAAAAAATCTGTTTATTTTGAACACACCTGAAAAAGAGACATGTTTTTGCAGTGAGTATGCAACATAATTACTCCAAGTGCGGTATGCAACAACTGAAGCACATGAAGGACTTACATGGGTGGCTGCTGGGTGGCGTCTCTCACTCCTTCCCATCCCTCTACAGGCTGGGGTGTAGCCAGTCTCAGAGCAGGGCCAACGGGTGGCTTGGCAAATGGGACGCCCAGGTAGGCGTGGACCCCAGTCTCCTTCCCCTTTACACTCACATACTGACCTCTCAGGCTCCCGAGCTTTGTGTGGACTTCAGGTGCTGTCAGGATATTAGGACTGAATCAAAATCATAATGAAACGCAATTCATCAGTTCAAATATGTATTATAGCTAAGTAACCAATATAATTCCTCCATGTATGCAGCATCTGGTTGTTGGTTGGTTCTATGACCCCATTTACACCTGGCATTAAAATGCGTCTCGTATCCAGATTGTATCTAGATATGATTTAACCTGATTAGATTTACATCTGGTATTAATATGTTTCTCCAGTGTCCACATTGAGATCCGATTGAGATCCGGTTGAGGTCCAATCGCTCTGTCCGAAAGGGCTGAGAGGAAGGCTGCATACGCACAGACTTGCAGCCAAGCACTGCCGGAGAGGCGGTGTCTAATGTGCAGAATGTGGAATGCGGCTATGTAATCAGCCTCAAAAGCCGCCGTTTAGAGGGAGAGGGCCCGCAAACGTGACTTTGAGGTACGACTACACTCACACACACGAAGAGAAATGCTGAGAAACGCTGAGCACAGACAGAGCGGAGGCTGTGATTTCCTCCCTGGTCAAGGAGTTAAAGTGACCGGAGGAGCGCTGAGAACGTGCTACACAACCTGCCGAAGCTTTAAATATTCGCTGAAGCTCCGGAGCACAAAAATGGTACTCGGGACAGCCGTATTTCACACCACGTAGTTGTTGTAAGTGGATTGGAAATGCAATTGTATTCATATTTGTGTTCAACGTGGTCACGATGCGTCCCTGAACACCTCCGGAGGTGGTTTGGCCGATCACAATCCGTCCTCAATGCGTTTTGGGTGCATTAACACTTGTAACATGTGGTCAAGCACTATCCCATTGCAATTCGATCACCCAAAACGTATTTTAATACCAGGTGTCAACACAGGTGCCAGGTATTTAATAATACAACAACTCACGCAATCAATGATTGTAAAATACATTTTGAGTGTGTAAACATTTTATAAATTGCGTGCTGGGTATTTAAAACAGGATGCCGTAATGGCTCCTTTGTAAATTTGTGTTAATCTAATCTCTACAATCTGGTCAGTAAAGTGTTATCACAGTAGAAATGATGCTTACCTCTAAGAGGTCGGTGAAGTAGGAAAGTTCTCCACAGATCCGAACTTCCCGGATCATTAACTCATAAGCGAAACGTTGTTAAAACACAAACGACGGCTTTTTCTAGCGTATTTAGGTAGACAACGAGCTACGATCTAATTTTCATCAAAAGGATCCGTCCTCCCAGCTGGACACGCAACATCAGTTGTTTTGTGCAGCCGGCTGTGAGCCGAGTGAGCAGGGACCTTCTACAAGGTGCAACGCTGAAAAGAGATGCTACAAAATTATTCTATAACTTCACTATTATACAGTGTAGTGATACCATAGACTGTATATAAAGGTGGACGACATGACAGCTCTCCAAAAGTGAAGCCAAAACATCTTGATCGGCCCCTGGTGGCTGGCTGCAGTATAGGTCATAAATCCCGCCTCCCCCATGTTAGTGGATGGGACATGGGCCAAACTAAAAAGTCAAAGTACACGTCAAATACATTTTTTCCCAAAGATGGTTTCTGTCATTTTAGGTAGTTCTAATCACACTAATGTATGTTCAAGTGTTCATTTCTCTGATAAGTTTGGTTTTAATAGTTATTTGATCCTATAAAAAGAGGGTGAGACTTCATGATTGGCAGCTGTGTGTCTCTCTCGCTGACAAGCTGCGGCCGTGATCGGCTCACGATTGGTTCAGGCGGGCGACCTCGATACCGCGGCTCCAGTGCCCGATCACTACTGCGCAGACTCTGGCTCCAAGTGACGTCAAAATCTCAAGATGGCAGCTCCCGTATCTGGGATATTTTGGCTTCACTTCTGTACAGTGGGAGGAAGTGGCGATTCGACGTCCACCTTTACTGTACATACAGTCTATGAGTGATACCAAAATCACCTTTGTCCCTTCCAGGTTATACTACAACACTTATTTTGGAAAAATGTGCTTTTGCATCTTTTTGTTAAATTTTTCTTTTGACAAATATTCAATAACTTCACTGTTATAGAGTGAAGTGATACCAAACTGTCTTCACACATCAAGAGTCTCCTGTTGGTTATAATACAACATTTAATATGGAAAAATTAAGCTTTTGGGCGAATTTTTATTGGGAAAAATATTCAATAACATCACTGTTATACAGTATAGTGTTACCAAATTCCCTTTACACATTAAAGGTCTCCTATCGTTTAAACTACAACACTAAGTTTGGAAAAATGCGATTTTGCAAAATTTACTGGAATGTTTATTGTGAAAAATATCCAATAACTTCTTGCCAAAAAATATTTTCCCAATAAAAATTCACCAAAATGAATTTGTATTAAATTTAGATATTTAGCTAGAAACAGGGCCACAGACATTGAGCCCTGTAGAGACATGTTCTCTGCAAACGCCTTTCTGTCATCGCAGTAGAGTGGAATAGACTGCCAATGGAAAATCAAGTTAGACCTGTCATAGCTTTAAACATGCCTTGTAAATTGTTAGTTTAATAAAATGAGATAATTACTTAGTGATGTAAGTAGGTGTACTGTGTATGCACGGTATGTGCATGTAGGTGTGTGCTCAGAGGACCCTTATAGCTGCACCTAAAGAAGTGGCCACACTTAAAGATGGGAGTGGCAGCTTTGTTTGTGGTGTGGTGTCTCGTGAGGTGTCACTGGGTGTATGTATAAGTCTATATATTTATGGATGTGAGTAGGTATGTAAGTAACTAAACTATGCATGGATGTACAGGAAGTGTGTTGAAGTATAAATATAGAAAGAGATTTATGGATTTTCTTGTTGTATATGGAAGGATGTAGCCTATTGTTGTTTTTATTGCAGGATGATGGTTCAGGATACCTTAGTCATCTGTGACTTGTATTGATATCTTTCTCTTCCTGGAAAGAGGACCACGATGGAAATAAGTAATGCTTTAACTTTATACAGCCTATATATTTGATGTCAATAAGCTTAAATATATATATATATATATAGCTCCTGACATTTTGGATCTCATGAGGCCAGCAAAAGAAATGATAAGTAGCCTAATTGTAACTCGCAATCATGTCGGTAAAAGATCACCTCGATTGATGCGCAATAAAATGCAAACAGGTAGCAACAAGTCAACAATACATTTAAAGAAGATAGGCTATACTATAACTTGAGTAGGCCTATGTTATTCAGACTAACAGTGCCATGAGATCTTAATCTAAAATAACTGCGCGCAAATTGATGATGCATTGAGCAAAGAAATTAGTTGTCTCCTACTTACCATGTAGGTCTGCAGCAACATAGAGAAATAAAACAAACGCCAGAGGGAAAGTCTGTTTGACACAGAACTTCATGGTGGTTGTCTCTGTGTGGATTTCGACACTTCTGGGTTCTGAGAGGAGGAAGCTCAGAGACAAAATGATGCCTGGAGAGGAGCTTAACCCAACTTTGAACAAGGTAGTGCTGCACTTCTATTACGTGCAAGCATAGGCGGCGCCAGGGTGGGGCTTGGTTAGGCTATAGCCCCACCAAGAATTGTGTTAGCCCTACCATAAGCCAACCAAGAAAAAGAAAAAAGAAAAGTGCGGAGTCCAACAACGCCACTGCGGCGCGTACGTCACTCATGTGAGCGCGCGCGCTTTTCAGACAGACAGTAGTAACAACCTGGCTCTAGTAATTAGCGTGATACCCGAAACAGCAACTTGGCCCTGTTGTCAATCAATAAACAGAGGACAAAGACTTTGGATGTCCAGCACATCATCGACAACTTTGCCTCCAGCCACAAAAACCGGAGGATTGTGCTCATGTGAAAATCAGCCTGGTCAGTCTAATATTGTATATTGTTTTGCTGACTTTGTTAAGCGTTGTGCGTTTTGCCTCCTTGCTGCGGTCTTGTTGCCTGCATATTTAATTTGTTGGAGATGTGTTTACACTGTTGGCTGTTGTGTGGAAGACTATATATGGCTTTAGGACAACTAGAGAAAATGTGTGGTGTTGAATTGGGTGATCTGTGTATTAAAGTTTGCCTTATGGACCCTCTGATCTTATATTGGTCTCATCGCCTCCTATCTATGCCTTATTTTCACTCCGATCCACCTGCTGTGCTGTTAACGTAACTATTAGCGTCTCTCTCTCCCTCTCTGTGTGTGCGTGCGTGTTTCTAGCTGTGGTGGGAGGGTGTTGTTTTATTAAATGTATATTCACATTGAAATTCTGGCATTTATTTGAGCCCCGCCACCATATGGGTTAGCCCCACCGTAGTTGAACCAGAAAAAATACTCTGGCGTCGCCACTGCTCATCAGACATGATGTGTTGGCTTCCTCTCGTTAGCTTTCAGATGGAATCAGATGACCGAAACGCGGTTTCTAAACTCACTTGAAGCTAACAAAACAAAGAAAACGGAGAAGGTAATGGCTAGCTAACTTACTGTGTTTCAAGCTAAGCTAAGCTAGCTGGTAGCGTGGCTGTCGTTAGCCTATAGCTTCAGAGACTCACAAAGTTGAGCAGAATCCCAAAGGACAATATTCCGCCGTCAGACATCCCACCGCTGCCACCAGTGTAAGCGACGTGGGTGTTTGTGGAAGAATAAAACAGTCCAACACGTTCTGGGTTTTCCTCATAACTTTAGTCAACTCCCTAACACAGTAAAATCAAGCCATTCCACTCTGATTTCCTACTCGTCTCCTCTCTTTTTCTACCCCTCTCTCAACCCATCAACCTCTCAGCTGCCTGAACAGCGCTGCCTAGTGAAAATATCTGATACCAGCAGTAGCTGACAATATCTGAAAACAGAACATCTTAACATTACTGTAAACACTAAAAATGTGTAAACAAAATGGAATAGAGCAAATCAATAACATACTAAACCTATGTTTGCACAACTATGTTTACATGACACAATTTCAGTCTTACAATATGACCACTGACTATTTGTGTAAGAATTTAGCCACCAATTCACATACTGACCATATAAGGTCCAGCCATATACTCGGTTTTGACCGAGTCTTGTTGTATGAGGGGCTTATAGAGAGGCCAAAGGTGT
Source organism: Sebastolobus alascanus (assembly GCA_916701645.2). Classification (NCBI taxonomy): domain Eukaryota; kingdom Metazoa; phylum Chordata; class Actinopteri; order Perciformes; family Sebastidae; genus Sebastolobus; species Sebastolobus alascanus. The sequence continues at coordinate 83,198 of CAKAOJ020000918.1, read as the reverse complement.
ACAAGGTTATGGTTGGATTTCCCCAGCGGAGGGAGAGGAGTGGAGCTGTATGCCTCCTTAACTGTTTAAAAGTGTGAAGTGTGGATGAAAGAGAGGCATGGTTAAAGTCACCAGATATGGCTATGAAAGCATTGGGATGTTCTGTTTGCACCTTCGCTGTGACCGAATGGATGACGTCACATGCGTGCTTGGCGTCAGCAGAGGGCGGGAAGTAGACGATCAAAACAATAACATGTGAGAACTCTCGTGTTCATAATCGCATACTTTTTAATTTTAGTACATATGTAACAGGGATGCCTTTAGGACCCTGGGGAGCGAGGGAAGATTATTTAGGGACACCTGTAGCCAGCGCTCTCTCTCTCTCTCTCCCTCTCTCTCTCTCTCTCTCTCCCCCTCCCTCTCTCTCTCTCTCTCTCTCTCTCCCCCTCGCTCTCTCTCTCTCTATCTCTCTCTCTCTCTCTCTCTCTCCCTCTCTCTCTCTCTCTCTCTCTCTCTCTACTACTGGTCCGCAGACAAGGAAGTGAAGCAGGCGATCAGACGCAGCACGTGTGGACGCCAAACATTTGTTTGGGGTCGGTGAAGTACTAATTAAACAAACAGTACCTCCAGTCATGTATTGTGAGAGCACATATACAACTTTGCTAAAGACAGAAATGTGTTTATCCTTATACAGAGTTTGAAGGAAGACTGGTTGTCGTATAGGCAGGCTGTCATTATGCTTCCATCTATCTGCTTGCAGCCGTTTTTGTGAACAGAGATTATTATTGTAAATCGTGCACTTCGATATTTATTAAACGGCCACACTATAATGTAATTATGAGGTGTTAAATGCATGTCCTGTTTCCCTTTGTCCCAACAGTAAGCATGCTGCGGGTCCGAGTGTAACCTTAATGAATTAAAGGTACGGCATATTGGTTTGATAATTATGAAAAAAAAAATTTTTATAATTTGTATGAATTAATGTATTGTTGTCTAATTTCATGTTTATTTTTATAGGACTGTCTTCATGTGTGGTATTGACTGTCACTGTTTTTTCCCACATTGTTTAGATTAACGGGCCTTTTTATTTTCTTTCTTGTTTACCTTGTTTATTTTTTAGTATTACTATTTTTATTATTACTGGGAATAGTGCAATAGCGTTGATGGGTGTAGTGCAATAATTTTGATGGCGTGTGAAATCTTAGAGTCATAGCAGAACCAGGTGGTAGTTATAGGGCTCCAGATAAACTTAGAGACCCCTTCAGGTGTAATCATAACCTGACGTTGGTTGCAGTGTCATCCACCTATCAGTTCCTGGGTGGAATATATATACGATTTGTGGTTCTTGAGAGTGTGCAGTGACATTTTCCCTTAAGGAATCATATTTGTGTTTAACTGTGTGGTTGGGTCTTAAAGTTTACTGTAGCCTTTGACAGATTCCTGTGTACTTTGCTATTTAGATCAAGTGATTGTGCAGTGCCCAGTCCACTGTACCTATTCTAGTTTGCATTGTGTAGCTCTAAGCCCGCTAAGTTGCCTTTCCCTTTTTTAGAATGTTTTTAAGATACAAATTGTATAAATAAATTATATATATTCTTTGAACTGTCAGCCTCTCGTCCTGTTCATTCTGGACACTTACCTGTGTATAAGGTGAACTAGACTGGAAATTAATAGTTACAGTACTAAATACAATTTCCAATACTACACATGAGCTGGCTGGCCACATTGTAGCCTGTGATGAGTTTCATGCCCGACCACACCTCTCTCATGTTGTTCTGTTGTAGCTTATTTTCCAACTTCCTCCTGTAGATGTCCTTGCTCTCCCTGATCTTCACCTTAAGCTCCTTCTGCACTCGTCTCAGTTCCTCCCTATTTCCATCTCTAAAGGCCTCTTTTTTGCATTCAGAAGGGCCTTAAGGTCTCCAGTGACCCAGGGTTTATTATTTGGGAAGCACCGTACTGTTCTGGGTGGTGCAACATTGTCCTGACAGAAGTTAATATATCCAGTTATGCAGTCTGTTAGGCCATCTATATCCTCCCCAAAAGAGTCACTGAACTCATCCCAGACAGTTGTCTCAAAACAGTCTCTCAGTGCCTCTTCATTCTCTGATGTCCATCTCCTCACTGACCTGCTGGTCACCGGTTGTTGTTGTATGAGGGGCTTATAGAGAGGCCAAAGGTGTACAAGGTTATGGTTGGATTTCCCCAGCGGAGGGAGAGGAGTGGAGCTGTATGCCTCCTTAACATTGGCATACAGTAGATCTAAAGTTTGATCCTCCCTGGTGTGACATTTCAAAAACTGTTTAAAAGTGTGAAGTGTGGATGAAAGAGAGGCATGGTTAAAGTCACCAGATATGGCTATGAAAGCATTGGGATGTTCTGTTTGCACCTTCGCTGTGACCGAATGGATGACGTCACATGCGTGCTTGGCGTCAGCAGAGGGCGGGATGTAGACGACCAAAACAATAACATGTGAGAACTCTCGTGTTCCAAATCGCATACTTTTTAATTTTAGTACATACTGCAGCTGTCCTTACAAAGTTCGCACTGTTGCATGCAGTATTGGGACATACTACTTCGCCTTGACCTTTGAACCTCTTGCTCATATATCAGCTGCACAGAGGATTGTGGTCAGAATAGCCAGAAAAGCGTTGCTTACTTGCATTCTGCAAAATGCGACCTGATGTAGTAGGACATCCTGGTATTTTTGGCATACTGTATTTGACGTACTATGTATTGGGACATACTAAATCTTTTTCTGTCATACTAAATAGTATGGTAGTGTGGGTATTGGAATGCACAGAGTTAAAATTCACAAGCTCCGCTTCCTGGAATGAATCATAGCTTGATAACCCCTCCCTCCTCTTCCTGCTCTCAAACACAGCCAGCTTCACTCTGTCCATTTATTTCCTTGTTCTCTCCCCTTCAGATCTACAGTTTGAAGATGGGTGTAACCAACATGGTGGTGACGTGCAAGAGCTGACAGGCTCCATTTACTGCATAACACATGCTGCTTAGATCACAGCTCAAACTAGTTTCAGTTATACGGAAGTGAAACTCAGAGAGTCGTTGTCACTGAGAGGTGAAATGGCGCAGAAAGGAGTTCAGCTGGAGCGGGAAACCTTCTCTTGTTCCATCTGTCTGGATCTACTGAAGGATCCGGTGACTACTCCCTGTGGACACAGCTACTGCATGAACTGTATTAAAGGCTTCTGGGATGGAGAGGATGAGAAGAAGATCTACAGCTGCCCTCAGTGTAGGCAGACCTTCACACCGAGGCCTGTCCTGCTGAAAAACACAATATTGGCAGTTTTAGTGGAGGAACTGAAGAAGACTGGACTCCAAGCTGCTCCTGCTGATCACTGCTATGCTGGACCTGAAGATGTGGCCTGTGATGTCTGCACTGGGAGGAAACTGAAAGCCTTCAAGTCCTGTCTGGTGTGTCTGGTCTCTTACTGTGAGAAACACCTCCAGCGTCATTATGATGTAGCTCAATTTAAGAAACACAAGCTGGTGGAGCCCTCTAACAAGCTCCAGGAGAACATCTGCTCTCGTCACGACGAGGTGATGAAGATATTCTGTCGTACTGATCAGCAGTGTATCTGTTATCTCTGCTCTCTGGATGAACATAAAGGCCACGACACCGTCTCAGCTGCAGCAGAAAGGACTGAGAGGCAGAGAAAGCTGGAGGAGAGTCGACTCAACATCCAGCAGAGGATCCAGGACAGAGAGAAAGATGTGAAGCTGCTCCATCAGGAGGTGGAGGCTGTCAATCGCTCTGCTGATAAAGCAGTGGAGGACAGTGAGAAGATCTTCACTGAGCTGATCCGTCTCATGGAGAAAAGAAGCTGTGATGTGAAGCAGCAGGTCAGATCCCAGCAGAAAAGTGAAGTGAGTCGAGTCAAAGAGCTTCAGGAGAAGCTGGAGCAGGAGATCACTGAGCTGAAGAGGAGAGACGCTGAGCTGAAGCTGCTGTCACACACAGAGGATCACAATCAGTTTCTACTCAACTACCCCTCACTGTCACCACTCAGTGAATCTACATCCAGCATCAATATCCGTCCTCTGAGCTACTTTGAGGACGTGACGGCGGCTGTGTCAGAAGTCAGAGATAAACTACAGGACGTTCTGAGAGAGAAATGGACAAACGTCTCACAGACAGGGACTGAAGTGGATGTTTTACTGTCACAACCAGAGCCCAAGACCAGAGCTGGGTTCTTAAAATATTCACGAGAAATCACACTGGATCCAAACACAGCACACACACAGCTGTTATTATCTGAGGGGAACAGAAAAGCAACATTTATGAGACAACAGTCTTATTCTAGTCACCCAGACAGATTCACTAGATATCCTCAGGTCCTGAGTAGAGAGAGTCTGACTGGACTTTGTTACTGGGAGGTGGAGAGGAGAGAGGGAGGAGTTGATGTAGCAGTCGCATACAAGAGTATCAGGAGAGATGGGGGGTCGAATGAATGTGTGTTTGGATTCAATGACAAATCTTGGGCGTTACGTTGTGACCAAAACAGTTATACATTTTTGTACAACAATGTCCGAACCCCCGTCTCAGGTCCTCAGTCCTCCAGAGTAGGAGTGTACCTGGATCACAGTGCAGGTATTCTGTCCTTCTACAGCGTCTCTGAAACCATGACTCTCCTCCACAGAGTCCAGACCACATTCACTGAGCCTCTCTATGCTGGACTTCGGCTTTTAGAGTACGGTGTCACTGCTGAGTTGTGTAAACTGAAATAGACAGAAGTCATTTAAGGGTTCAATCCTGTGTTTTAACTCTTAAACTCATGTTGTCTCCATGTTTGTTGCTGAGAGCTGATTGTTGTGTCATTTCTTCACTGCTCAGAGATCAGCTGTCAATCAAACATCATGGTGGTACTTTGACATCTTCTCATCAGTTGTTCTGTAAATGTTTGAGTGTCTTCAGGTGGCGCTCCTTCCTGTGTCTGTTTCACTGCTCATGATGATGTTTGTTCACCTGAACTGATATTTCTCTGCATGAATATGTAAACTTCTCTGTGCTCTAAAAGATATGTAGTTCTTTCTTTATGCTTTGTATTGACATTTATTTGTTTGGCAGACCTATGAGCTTTATAAACCTGTAATTATCATGATCATAATCAATAAGGAGATCCTTCATCATTCTCGTTCACATCGCTGAGATTCTGCTCAAACAAACTGATTGTGTTGATGAAGTGAATCTGAACATGAAATTATTGAACAACAGTTTTTTACAAGACTTTACTGATGGGATGTGTGAACAAACTGAAGGTTAAATGGTTATATAATCAATAAACAAATATGAACAAAGTATTTTCTTCCTGTCTTCATTCCAGGGTATCATACAAAGCTGATGGAGAAAATGTGAAACTAATATGAGAGAATAACTGAGACAGTTTTTCCTCCTGAAACACCACAAAGTCCAGTGTTCATGTTTAGAGTCAGTCAGTCTCTGTCCTTTCAAATAAAACAGTTTGTCACAGAGAAATCAGCAGAGTTTTCTATCAATTGCTGCTTTTTTTACTCTTTATATTCTTTGTGCACTTAATCAATAAACAGGATTTATTACACTGACTTAAAAACTGTTAAAATTAATTTGGTCAAGTTTGGGTGTGAGGAGGTTTTGTTGAGTCCTGACACACGTGAGACAACAGATATTGTGTTTGATTCTCTACATTTGGTTACAAATATTTCAATGTTGTTTAATCAGAATTCAAGACATCAGAGACAATTTAACTTACAGCCTCAAATCTCACATTCCCAAATACTATTTACAACCTGAGAGCTGATGTTATAATAATATTTGTAAAGTGGAAACTCCTCTCTACCATCTTTCCCGTGTGACCTGAATGCAGCATCAGTGTTACAGGGTGTGACTCCTGTGAACAAACTGACATAGTGTGATATTACATAGATTTAAATGTCTCTTTACTGATGTTGTTTGAAGCTGCCAAAAGGCTCAGTGAAGTTTTGACACGTCTTCCTGCAGTGAACATCACAGCAGGTTAACAAGAGAAATGTGAAACGTGATGCAAAACACAAGAGGGCGTCCTCATCCTGCTGACCAGGGATGTAGTGGAGGTTAAAGCACCTCTACTCAGTCTGTCTTCATGTTTTAAATCAGGTTTTTAAGCCCATCAGAAACTTTCTAATGTCTCATACATCATGGTCAGGGGTGTCAGATTTCTTTTAGTCAGAGTGAATTCTCCTTTTTTAGTTAAAAAACAAACAGAAATTAGTGATTTTCCTGGTGGTAAATAAGCTGAATAATATCGTCCTTCGATGAGACATTCCTGCTCGGCTTCTGGTTTCTTGTGTCAAGATATTATGTTTCCTAATTGCAATTATATTCTTCTACCTTCAACCTCAGTGTTTTGTGTGTTTATTCAGAGTGTTTTAAGTGTTACAAAAACATTTTCTCCACAACACTGTAGCCTACTTAATCTGACACACCTCATTCTTCAAGAGCTAATACTGGAGGTTCTTAGTCAAAAATATTCCGTTTATTAAGCTTAAACTATTGATATGATATGAATGAAAGTGGATGAAATGAAAGTGGTGAGACGCTTAATTTACAACCGGCCTGGTTAAGCTCACAGAGGAGAAACAACAACAAGATGTAGTACCCATCCTGACCATTTAAAGGCCCTGACATCTGGATTCTTCCCAAAGACTCAGAAACAGTGAAGACCAACCAGTAAGACACTACCAACTGAAACAAAACAAATTCACTCACCCTGAGCAGCATTCTGGATCATCACGCCCCTGTCAAAACTAGAACAGTCACCTTCTCCCAGCTGGGCGTACCGTCGAGCGGATCTACAAAGCTTCAGTTCTCACTGTTCACAAGCTAGCCTTTCGGGAACACCAACAGGTCTACTCAAAGTCCCTTAGAGAGGCACGGTCACAGTTTTACTCAAACGTCATCAAAAACAGTCCTGGACAGACAGGCTTTATCCCTGGCCGACGAGGAGCTAATAACATAAGGAGAACGCTAAATATCATAACATATGCCAAGAAAAGCGCGCAAAACTCTATGCTAATTAGTTTAGATGCACAGAAGGCATTCGATACTGTGAATTGGCAATTCCTGACTGGAACACTGGCTGCTATGGGATTCCACCCAAGGTTTATCGAGTGGATAATGGTTATATATACAAACCCAAAATCGCGTGTTAGAGTAAATGGATGTTGTTCGGATTTCTTCTGCCTTGAGAGAGGGGTACGTCAGGGAGATTGCCTCAGTCCCCTGCTTTTCGCTATAAATATTGAACCCCTAGCAGCATTAATAAGGCAAAACGATAACATTAAGGGTATAAAAGACGCAGGTCAAATAGAACATAAAATCTCGCTCTACGCGGATGACGTATTAACGTATATCAGTGACCCAGTTTCCTCTGTCCCGGCGCTGATAAGAAACCTGAGAGAATATGGAGAATATTCAAGTTATCAAATTAACCAATCAAAATCTGAGGCAATGATGTTGGTGGGACAATGGCCTCCACAATTAGTAGGAGGATTCCATTCCACTGGTCTAACCTAGGGTTTAGATACCTAGGAGTTGTCATAACTGCTGATACATCACAATTATTTAATGCCAACTATGGGAAACTGATGGATGAAATAAAAACTGACCTTGTAAGATGGGAAGTCCTTCCCCTATCCCTAATAGGACGAGTGGAACCGATACGAATGAACATTCTGCCAAGGCTGCTTTTTATGTTCCAATCCTTACCGCTAGAGGTCCCCATTTCTACATTTAAAATAATTAACAAATGGCTATCTAAATTCATTTGGCAAAACAAAAGACCCGGAATTAAATTTAAAAGACTTTTATGCTCAAAGGAAAATCAGGGTCTGGATTAATCCTAATCTGAAAAAAATATTACTGGGCAGCCCAGCTCAGATCAATGGTGGCTTGGTTATCCCAAGATAAAGATACCATATGGGTCCGTATGGAGCAGAGTGACTGCCCAAATATGCCCTTAGACACAATTCTATTCTTGAACCAAGCTATTTGGAGGGCAAATAAAATTAGTAATCATTGGGTAAAAAACACTTTAAAAATATGGTCAACTGTTAGAAAAAAGCTAGGACTTCCTATATTTATATCTAGAGCAGTGAAGATTGCACACAACATTGACTTTCCATCATCTAAATTAGAGGCAGGGTTTAAAAAGTGGGAGGAAAAAGGCTTAATCATGCTGGAGCAGTTATTTGAGGGAGGGGTTCTGAGGTCTTTTCAACAGCTTCAACATAAACACAACCTCCCAGCCCATGATTTCTTTAAATATCTACAGTTACGACATTATTTAAAGAAACATAAAGAATGGGACAAACTATGTACATCACCATCTAACATAGAACATTTCTTTATGTTAGCAATTAAAGGGACTATTAAAAAGAAGATCATATCATATATATACAAGATATTACAAGAAGAATTAATGGATAACAGTTTAGATATTAAAGAAAAGTGGGAACTGGAGATGAACACTATAATTTCGGACAAAAATTGGGAGCTATCATGCAGAAAGGGACATAAAATAACAAATAGCCCCACGTGGAGGGAATTTGACTGGAAAGTCAGGATGAGGTTTTTCAGGACTCCCCTTGCCACATCAAAATTTGGTGGTACCTCCGATCAGTGCTGGAGGGGCTGTGGACTAACAGGAGACCACACGCACATCTTCTGGGACTGTCCAAAACTATTAGAATATTGGCAAAATATACAAAAAGAAATTAAAAATACTATTATACTATAATAATATACTGGGAATAATACCAGAAGATATAGAAGACAATAATCGTCTCTTACTACTCAGAGTCCTACTTTTAATTGCTAAGAAGATGATTACAGTCTCCTGGTTGAGGCCGCAGCTCCCCTCAGTAACACAATGGAGGGAGAAGGTTAAAGAGGTGTATTACATGGAGGGCATCACTGCAAGGTTGCAACTAAGGACAGATGTTTTCTTGACTAGGTGGTCCCCAATAACTTCGTTTTTCTTGGTGGATGTGAACTAGATGATTATGTAACAACCTGGGGATTTCTGTTTCTGTTTTCTTTTTTTTTTTTTTGGTCTTCTCTTCGTCTTTGTTGATATTTATTTATTTATTTTTCTCGTTGTGAGTTGTTGTCTCTATTTACGTTGTTTATGATCGTCTTCTCTCCTCCCCTAATGTAAAGATGGATGGACATGTTATTTTTCCTCCCTGTACCTCTGTGTACTCTCTGGGCCGATGGACAAAAAGGTGCTCATTCCCTCTTGGTGTAACATTGTATGGACATTTAGGGGAGGCCGAGGATCGCAGATTGCCTCTTAAGGACACTCAACCCCGCTGGGCTATGTCAAAATACGTGATTGTACTGTACGACTGTATCTGTTGAAAGGAAATAAAAAGTTGTTAAAAAAAAAAAAAACAGTCCTGGAAATTCTAAGCAGCTGTTTTTCACTATCGATCATCTTCTTAAACCACAAACTCCCTCACTCACAGAAACTACAGAAGAGCACTGTAATAATTTCAAGGCCTTCTTCGAAACTAAAATTGACTCAATCCGTTCTGCCCTCTCTGGTTCCTCCACCCTACCTGTCCCGACTGCCTACTCACAGTTTGAGGTCTCCCAGCCTCTTAACTGTTTCCCAGTAATCTCTCAGCCAGAGGTTGAGGACATCATCAGGAAGATGAAACCCTCCACCTGTGCCCTCGACCCCTTTCCTACAGCCCTGGTGAATAAGTCCATAAGTCCTGATCACCACTGTTATAAACCACTCCCTCCAGGCTGGCTATGTTCCATCTGCCCTTAAAACTGCCATAATCAGACCACTTCTCAAAAAACCCACCCTTGACCCAGAAGTTTTTGCAAACTACAGGCCCATTTCCAATCTCCCATTCCTCTCCAAAGTACTGGAAAAAGTAGTTGCCGCCCACCTCCAGGACCATCTCAAACACTTTACACAAAAAATTCATAACAAGACCAGTTGAAACTTGCAAATACTTGCAAAAGAATGTGTTCTGCAACATTAGGAAACCTGCCAGTTTACACCGATGCAGCTAGAGGAGAAGGTGTGTCATCTCCATAGCAACGACTCTTTACTTCAGTGTTTCTGACAGCTTCCTGTAGCGCTGCTCCGTATGCTGCCTTCACATGCAACGGGACATCAGAGTATCATCTCTATAAACTGTCACCAACAGGGCGTTTACTGTGGACGCTCTCCTCCTTGGTATTACCCGTGGAGGAAATTAAGAGTTTCTTCCTCTTGAAAGCATTCATTTCTCCCGAGGATACACGGTGAACGGCGTGTTATCGCCGTGGTTATAAATTTACAAGAGGGATCTTCTGCTGTCGGACTTCCAGTGAACGCAACCTGGGGTCTAGCAACCAGCCACACACATACTTGACACCCTCCCGTTTTTCCCGGGACACTCCCGGTTTCCTCCCCGGGTCACAATTTTCCCGTATTTCTCCCGATTTATCGCAATTTTCACACTTTTTTTCCTTTTCGTTATCTAAGTCTATTTCTGGAACAGTGTGTATAATCTCTACTGTTTCCACCCGGACGAAAATAGAGCTACACCACCTCTCGTTTCTCCGGGGAAGAGAGAGCGGTCTCTGCTCGCCACAGCCTGCAGCGTCCGAAGTTGAGCTTTGCTCGATGCAGTGAAAAGCCGTCATGGTGCGGCACAAGCCGTTAGAAATAACGTGTTTCAGAGCTCAGTGGTGTCACGTTGTGTCTGAAAGAACCTTCAGTGAGTTAGAGAAACCCGTTCACTGCACTCATCCTCAGCTGGTCTTCTGACCATCCCCACATCACGCCTCAGCACCCATGGGTGCTACATTTTATTTGGTGGGGCCAAATACATTTTAGTGGGTAAATTAATAATAATAATAATAATAATAATAATAATAGAAGGAGAGAGAATTGGAGAGAATGAAGAGAAAGAAATACTCAAGCAGGAGCAAAGATACATAAAAACTGATGAATATTAGTTAATGCCAGAGATTCATACGCTAAGTTCACACCAGAGGGGTGAATTATTCTGTTATCTGTCCTGGGAGTTAAAGGTAAAATTAAAATTTTAACATAAAATGCTGTTGCAGTGTTTTTATTATTTTGTTATTTTCACTCTTTTAAAGTCACCAGAATGCAGGAAACAAAGTCTCTGAAACTTTGTGTGCGTTCGCGTGCTGGAGGATCACACGTGGACCAATTGTTTGGTCACCGTAACTCGCGGCTCGAGGTATGTTTTGAAATGTCTCCATTCATAGTTTGTTTATACACTATGGATAATAACGCATGCCTTTCATAATAGGAACGAGGAAACTGGTGATTCCTGTGTGACATAGTTGGCTGTACGTGGCGGAGGAGGAGCTCTGTTGCCACTGCTGTTTTTGTCCCTTAGTTAGTTATTTTATTTTTCCTATTTCTGATTAAGTTATTTTGGGTTGTATTGGGCTTTTGTATGTTGATTTATATTTTATAATATATTTACCCGTTTACCACTGATTTCTGCATTTGTGGTTAGTGTGTTTTTCTTTGGTTAATTTGTTTATTTCTTTTTGTTTAAAGTGGTGGCCTAACACCAACATATGCTTCTTGTTGTAATAGGGGAGGGGGCATTTATTTTGTTTATCTGTAAACCAACTGTTGTATAGGTAATCAGGAAGTGAACATTCTTAGCTCTCTGCCAGTTAACAGGACGGTTGGATTGCTATATCCTTGCAGGTGGTTGGTCACTGGGTGGAGGGATTCTTCTTGTGTTGGGGTTCTTAATGCATGTGGCTTGCTGTGTCCTTCTAACCTCTGTGTGCTCTTTACCTTGCAGTGTGAGTGTAAGTAACTGTGTGTTTCTCCAACTACTGGTGGTGGTGGTGAAGTATTCTGCCTTTCCTCTCCCCCTCACTCCAGTCCTCCTGTGGGTTTCCCTGGCACCCTTCCTCCTGTACTGGTAAGGTTAGTGTTGTAGTGACATTTTAAAACTATTTTAACTCTATTTTTGTAATAAAGGACATTATTTTTCTAACCTGGCCTCTCTTGCAGCTTTATCATTGCAGCAGCTAATCATCATTTTTTAATTTAAATAAAAGTTATTTGATTCTAAAACTTGAAACTCACGTCTCTGCTCCATCTCTTTATCAAAGAACTTGTATAATTTGGTTGGGTTATTCTCTGGGTGAAATTCCCAGAGTGGCGTTGTCGGGTTCCAATAGTCTGGGTTTCTGCTAAGTGCCCGGGTTACACATATATAGGTCTAGTACTGGCTGAAGTTCTTTGTTATATCGTTTATCCGTCTTACCTTTGTTTTTCTTACGTGATTTTCTTGTTATTACACGTTCTGTCATTTTTGGATATTTGTTTTATACATCGAGGTGCCAGTTCTGATAAACCTTATCTTCTACTAGAGGGTTATATTCATCGTCTGATTTATTCAATAGTTTGCTGTTGATCTCTGTCATAGCTATTTCCAACCTCCACGTTACTGTGGACGTGAAGGGGAAACTGTCCAGTTACTAGTGCAAGTGCTCTTACTAATCATCAGTCTAATCAAAGAAGACACGCAGCCTGTGGGTCTACTTGTTTAGATGAAAATTGCGTCCATTGGTAAAACATATTCTGTTCCCATCCTGTCATTTTCAAATTCCCTATCCTCCTTTGTAGGCTTCTACTCTTAAGCTTATTTTGGTGGGATTTTGTTTAATTTGTCCTAAATGCGAATACTACCATGTTAGCTTCTGTGCATCTTTCGTTGAGCAATTTACCATTACTCTCACTTCCCCTTCAAACATGCATCGCTCGTCTGCAGGAAGATTGTCTAATTTAATAACTTCTAAGCTCAAAGTCAATGGTTGGTCGGTTATGGCTGATCTGGCATGGATAAGTTCAATATTTGGTCTAACATTGACAATCTCAGTCACTTTATCTGGTGGTAATTTCCTTTGTTTTACTACTATAGTTCCAGCTGCTAATCATGCAATTAATCAACAACCTTTGCTTTTATGATTGATTCTAATGCTATGATGTTTTGCAGGCCGTATCTATACATTAGTAAGATCAAAATTAGTAGTCCTATTCCCCAAAAAACTCCCTCTATTGGCCCTTCTTTCCCCATGTTCCTGATGCTCCTGTATCTGGGTCTGCCTCTTATTCTTTTGGACTTTCTACTGAATTTTCAGTTGGACTTAGGCCGCTCATTATTTGTGTCCAGTCTCTGGGATCGTCTCTCCCCCTGTGGGCTCTGTGATCGTCTAGCTTCCTGTTGGGCGGTGTCACCATCCCCCTTTTCCGACCCAGGTTGTGTCTCTCTCCTGTCTGCCTTAGCCGTCCCTGCAGGGTCGTCTGCTCCTTCTGGACGCACTCTCTGTAATGGATCAGGGATGGCGGCCTCCTTTTCCTCTGTGGCACCTTTTACCTGCTGAAATATTACTTTGGGGATGCAAAACAAATGTTGGACATAACTCATTAGTTCTTTGTCCAACTGTTCCAGTGGAGGACCGTCATACGGACCCCTAAGATAAGGCACAGGCATTGGTCTCCCTGTTAGCATCTTGTGAGTGGTTAGACGTATTAGTCTGCTAGTTTGTGATCCCATGCACATTAGATGTTGACCTGTACTGTACGTACACTCATATTTCTACTTTATTCATCTAACATCTTGACTGTTATCTAGCTAATCCGTGCTACTACAAAATGTGGTCCATTGTCTGAACTTATGGTGTCAGGTAGACCAAATCGTGGAAAAACCTCTTTAAAACTTGATTACGGATTTACAATCTGTTGTGCTGTTGGTACTGCCTCAATTGAGTCATGTCCACCTAATCTATCATTATATGCCTAAAAGGGCTTGGGGCCAAAAATGTTTTTCTTACATTATATTTTACATTATATTTCGCACACACTTTCACACATTCATGCAACACTCTTTCAACTGTAGCTGTTAATGGTGTCCACCAAACTGCCTGAAGGCATTTAATCACTTCCCCCCTTGTGCAGTGGTCTTCTCATGACCATGCACATTTAAAACGCAATAACGAACTGACTAATACAAAGTGACCCTTTTATACAGTATTATCATGAGGATCTGCTTTCGTTTGAGCAGTTATTAATGAAAAACAGCATTGTGAGAGGCTCACAATATGCCACAGATAACAACAGGACCATGTTAGTACCCATGGTCGCTTGTTTAGCAGCTTCGTCTGCTAGGCTTTTCCTGTAACTATTAAAGAGTCTGTTCTTTTAGTGGGCTGGACACTTACTAATTGTAACCTCCACTGGGAGGTGCATGGCTTACAGTATTGCAGAGACTGCCTCCCTGTATACTGCTGGGGTGCCATCAGCTCTACGAAAACCTTTTTTCTTCCAAATGCAATCATACACATCACACACACCATATGCGTTCACTGAATTGGTACATACATTTTAAACTGTTTCCCTGCGCTAGTTTACAGGTGACAGTCACAGCTTTGATTTCTGCTAATTGTGCAGAGCATGGTTGAGGAACCTTTAGTTGCCTGCACAGTTATATAGGCATCGCCTTTATTTAATTTGAACAATGGCATATCCTGCCTGATTCCCAGCAGCATCTTTGAAACAGGAACCATCTACAAATTACGTGAGGTCTGCCGTTATTGGCTTGTTGTATAGGTCGTCTTTGGAAAGCAAAGGTCGTGGCAGCTAACCGTTGATAACAAGGTAGTAGAAATGTCTCACTGTTGTCTAGTTTGGCGCTATAATATGCTAGTGGTTGTCTATGTGTTGGTGTATCTTGCATTAACATCGCGCTCACATGTCCTAATGCGACATATAGATGAAAAATCTTGGATCATGCATCAAGCGGTAATCATTAGAGTGTGGCTTTTTAATTAGAAAAAATGGAAGTATTGCAGGGGCTTTTTTGTTTTTATTAAGACTCCTGCTTTTAAGAGACCCTCAATTGTGGGTTTAATTCCATCTATAGCCTGTTGCTTCAGTGGATATTGTTTTTTGTATGGTACCATAGCACCTGATTTAAGTTTTACTCATATGTGTTGTGCTTATTTAACTAGTCCCACATCTGTCTTGTGTTTTAACCATACATCGTGTGTGACCTCATTTAGTATATGTTTGTGTTCTGATGTTAATAGCGTGTGTGTAGCTGCCCTTTCATTTGCTATCCCTTTCTCTGCTATTGTTTCATAACATGCTGTATTTATAATATATTTGTTATCAGTGGGCTTTTATTCCTGCAGTTTTGATGCTGCACGTATCATCGGGCCGAGTTCGTGGGATTCATGTCCTCTTGCCACTAGCAATGTGACATGAGGAGAGGAGTTTTGAACCAGAAACCAGTCTTGTAGTTCAGTGGGGAGTGTTACCGCCACTGCTGCTCCTTGTGGTCCAATGTAGCAGTTTTCATCTGGAACAGCTGTGTTAGACGTAGTTTCCCAGACCAGCCTAATGTCTTGACTGATGAGTTGGAGAAGGGGAATTTTAAGCCGGTCTTTCCAATACATGAGCACACATGCATGTCACGGCTATAGTGGGTTCATCTTGTGGTTGTGATGAGACAACCGGTGCCATTAACTCCCCTCCGGCTCCTCCAGGCTCCCTATAGTCCGCTGCTGGTCCTGTCCATGGGTTCGTTGGCAGTCTCTCTGCCGGTGACCTACTTCGTCACATCCCCAACAGGCATCACCTTCAACCTGAGCTCGGTCTAGGCGAGCTGGATTGGGAGCGCCTGTATTGCGTTGAAGGATCTATTTTTCCTCCATAGGGCCGGTCCCTCTCTTTGTCCTGGTCGTCGTCTGAGGCGATAAGTGTCACTTGGTGTAATTTTAGTTCAGTTTGTTTCTAGTTCTTCATCCTCCACCTTTTTTTTTTACCACGAACTGCCCTGTTTTCGACAAGTTCTTGTGATGGAAATATGGTGGTGGCGGCTTAGCAGGCTATCATTAGTGTCTTTTGTTTTGTAGTATTTTATGTTAGTTTCCACTTCATCGCACCAGGCTTTTCTCAAGGGTGCCTCTTTTGACCACTATTGTTTTCCCGATATCCATTTATGCCACTTTTTCCATGAACAGGATCTATTAATTTATTTATTTACTTATCTATTATTACTCCGGATAGTGTCTTAATATCAATTCCATTGGCTCTGACACTCCACCTCCCTTTGTTACTTTGGATCCCATTTATGCTTCTGGCTAGTGACCTGGGAATTTCTGGCTTCTGTCTAAGTCTTTTGTAATTTTTAAGCACAAGTATTTTACTAGCAGTACTGCCAGGCTTGTATTTCTTCCTCCTTGTGGAGTCAAATTCTAACTTTTCTGTACTGTCGTTTTGAGGTCTTGAAAATATTTTCAAATTTTCCTGTTTCACATTTAACATTTCATGGGGACAATGGAGGCACAGTAGAGGATTCAGTGCCACTTGGTTTTGTCTTTGTAGCTCGTCTCCTTTCGATATTTCAAAATATTGGACTCAGAGGATGTGTAGTGGCTGCACCGGGTTCTCACGGAGGCTGCTCCAGCACTGGGGTCAAATGTAAATGACGACACAAACCCTCGTATCGTTTCCCCCTACAGTGTACCTAAAAATTATTCTTGTATTTGATTTAAATTCACAATCCTTGTGACTTGTCAAAGGTTCCACTAGTTGTTTTATCTTGTTTCAGTTTCATACCTTTCTGTGAGAAAGGCTCAACCAAAGGTATTTTACTCAATGCGATAAGAGATTATTATTAGATATTATTGTCGTTTACAAAGTATTCAGTTGTTATTTAATAAATTATCAACTATACTTTTACAAAGCAATTGATTATTGTTTACACAAGTAATGTGTTACTGTTTTTTACAAAGTATGCTATTATTGTTCACAACATAAGTAACAGAGCAATTAGTTATTATCTGTGAAAGTACTTTGTTGTTGCCTATAAATAATCAATTACTGCCCATGAAGCAATTTAATCATTATCTACCAGGCGACTTTGTTATTGTTTGCAAATAATCACTTTTGCTTGTGATTGTTACTGCTTACAAAATGATCAATTACTAAAGCAACTAATTATCACTTACTCAGTAGACCGTTTATTGTTAACAAAGCAATTAATTATTGTCCAACAATTGGTTAAATGTCTACAATATAATCAGTTAAAGTTTACAAAAAATTATTAATATCTGAAAAAGCACCTTTTATTTCTTAAAAACAATCAATTGCCGGATGCAAAATAATTAATTATTGTTTACCAACAATTAATTTTATTTTACAAATTAATTTGTTATTCTTTACAGAAGTAACACAAGGCAATTCATAGATATCATTATTTATATGCTGCACCCTCAAAACAAACTACCAGAGACACATCTATCTTCGTTTTACAACTATTAGCAAATTCTCATGTCAAAACAAGCACACCTTCCTTCAGCCTGCATATAGAACAGCACGTTTTCTGTGACTCTCCTACTTAAAACGACAGCGTTCTCTAAAGGGTAAGTTTGTATTTCAGAATGAGCATATAGGCATATTCCATAAAAAACAGTATATGATTTAACACCTTAAGCTTATGGATCTTCCCAGTAGCCTGGTTACCATAAATACAGGTAGGGTGACGATAGCCGTACACCTATGATGACTATAATATGGCTACTGGCTGTAACAACCATGATGGTCCGTCAGAGCGCTGTAGCAGATGAAATAAGATAAACTGCAACTGTCTCCTACCACCGAGTTTTCTACCAATACAACCGGACGATCCTTTATGTGCGTCTGTAAGAGTTTAGTCACAGCAGCACACATACGCACATTAAACTTCCACTTTCTCTTCACAATAAGAGCTCTTTGCTATATTTGCACTCACCACCAGGCAGAATCACACAACCAAACAGTCTGTTGCACTGGTAAATATCACCCACTGTTCTATAACTTATCGTTTATGCGTACAGAATTGTAATTTTGTCGACTCTCCGTACAGGCTGCTCTTATTTTGAAAGGCTTAAACGTAAAAACGCCTGTTTCACATGAGCACCCGTGAGGCTGACTCCGCCTGTTAAACCAGAATGTGTGTGTACCGCCGAAATGCTGACAGCGACAACACAAACTCAGCCTGACGTCTCAGGCAAACACTAAACATTAATGCCAAGCATGTAAGACCGAGTGATGTCGTGGTTTTATCTGTTAATTCACGTGTGTTTCCCTTCTGTCTTCACACACACACACACACGCGCTCACTCACTCACTCAGCCCCCACCTTTTTTTTCTCTGACTTTAGAACGCGGTCGCGCGCAATGCTCCTTTTTATTTTTTCAATAACTCCTAGATTTACATGAATATGGCGTTTAAAACAAGCTAATTCAATCATATTCGACTCAATTATCCTCAGTATTTATAATAAGCAATGTGTGTAGCCTTATTAGGAGAATATTTTTACTAGGCAGGGTGCTTTTGTACAAAAACGTCCTGATAAAGTCTTGGCCTTTGATTCCCTTAATTTTCAAGGGACAAGTTAAAATTCGGCCGACTTTACAGGCTCATGGTCATTACCAGGGAAATTTTACAAGGAAACATGCTTTTTTCCTCTCATACAGTATATTCTCCTTTATTGGCTGTTTTTGTCATTCAACCTGTGTTATATACAGTGGCTAAAAACCGTTCTGTGATAGATTAGTTTAAAGGCACTGAGTTTTCTTAACAGTTTACAAGGCAGTTTACAGATTACAATAATCATTTACAGTTCATTTGTATACATAAAAGCGGTTTATACAGCACTTATTTAGACTGATCAGTTCGCTGTACCACAACTGGGTAACAGCTCATCATGCGACCACAGTACGTGGTAATTAATTAAAACTCAGTTCTCCTGGTTTTATCTGGCCAGTTTACTGTACCACAATCTGGGTTAACAGTAATCATGCGTCAAACTGCACATGAAATTAAAACTCAGTTCTCCGTAACTCGGAGGTTTTCTGGTCTTAACCTGGCCAGTTTGCCGTACCACAATCTGGGTCACGGCTTCAAGCGTCAAACTGCACAAGAGATTAAAAATAAAAAAATAAAAACTCAGTTCTCTGCCTGTTGTATCGCAGAGGATTCTGGTTTTTATCTGGCCAGTTTGCCGTGCCACAATCTGGGTCACGGCAACATGCGTCAAACTGCGCATGAAATTAAAACTCAGTTCTCTGCTTGTTGTATCGCAGAGGATCCTGGTTTTAACCTGGCCGGTAGGCTGTTCCACAACCTGGGTAACAGCAAAACGCGTCAATCTGCGTGTAAAATAATAAATACAAATAACACATATGCTAGCTTTACAACGTTAACAACTGAATTCAGTCTTTAAACACACACGACACCTCTCTTTTGTGCACTTCCTCTCTTCGTTCTGCTTAAATGTCCAAACTTTTTTCATATGTGTCTTATACTTCCCTACGTGCTTTACCTTTACCAAAAACACAAAAACATGCGTTGAGCCAGCATGCAATACATACACTTTCAGCAACCGTTCATCAACCCTCTACCCTCTCTCATTCTTCCCGGTGTTCACACATGCAATACTTGGACATACAGTACATGAAACATATATTTTGCATCAAGACCTGCAATGTTCAATTAATATTGTTTTTTTCTTTTTTGTACTGCTTTTCAGTATTTTACTCAATTATCATGCATTATCAATTTTCCAAATTCAAATCTGTTTAAAACTAGGTTCTTTTGGAGAGAAAAAAAACCCTTTGAGTTACTTTACCTGGGTGGACTTCTCCTGCGTCCCAGACACTTATCAAATTAGCAGAGTGATAATTAATTATCTGCTTACTGTGTTTATTTTGCGGCCGCAGGCGTCTGGCATACAAGGTCGTCCCTCCAGGCTTTTCGTCCTCAAGATCCTTTCTCTTCTCCTGGCTGGCTCGCCATTTAATGTTGAAGAAAAAGTGCCCCGACCGTGGGCCAGCAAAAGGTAGGGCGTCCTCCTTCAGCATTTTTATCCTTATAATACTTAAAAGTATTAGAGTTCTCCAAAAATCAGGTTTAAAAATTGGTCGAGAGAAAACTACAGATCTTGATGCAAAAGTGTTTATTTCTGAAGTCAAAAACAAACACGAGTCGTCAGTTCGAACGGAGGACTGACTTCTCGACAAGCCATGCCCTCTTATATACTATAGACTTCATTTACAATTCTCTTTCATGTTCTTTACCCTCAGTTGGCAAAATGCCCAAAACTCATTATTTTCTTGTAAACTCAGGGATTCTGAGTTATTTTGGTCTTATCTGTGACAAATTTACGACTTTAACCTTTTTACCTAGTCCCCCTCCTCTTTTTGCAGCCGCTTGGGTGTTAGAACTCAGGAGTGCATTCATGCTCTCGCTACATTGCAAGGCTGATTCTCTGCCTCCCATCCTGCTCGAGATGAAACCCCCCCTCTTCGAACGCCTCTGCCATGCTCCCTCTACAGCCAGGCTGACGCCAAGCATGCTCGACTCTCTGACTTCAAAGGGCCGTCCATGCTTTACTCTACACTAGGAAGGCCTTCCCATTCTAATGCATCAGACACACATTATTTTATGTAGAATCAACATTAACATATATAAAAGACTAAATGGTACATTTGATTTATACTTTAACCAAAAGTACCCTAGTATATGAACATTTTGTGTAAATAAATGATATATATTTGTCTTAGGTTATGCTTTATAAAACAGCCTGAAAATGTGTCACAACAGTAATGTTCTGGGTGGTGCAACATTGTCCTGACAGAAGTTAATATATCCTGTTATGCAGTCTGTTAGGCCATCTATATCCTCCCCAAAAGAGTCACTGAACTCATACCAGACAGTTGTCTCAAAACAGTCTCTCAGTGCCTCTTCATTTGTTGATGTCCATCTCCTCACTGAACTGGTGGTCACCGGTTGTTGTTGTATGAGGGGCTTATAGAGAGGCCAAAGGTGAACAAGGTTATGGTTGGATTTCCCCAGCGGAGGGAGAGGAGTGGAGCTGTATGCCTCCTTAACTGTTTAAAAGTGTGAAGTGTGGATGAAAGAGAGGCATGGTTAAAGTCACCAGATATGGCTATGAAAGCATTGGGATGTTCTGTTTGCACCTTTGCTGTGACCGAATGGATGACGTCACATGCGTGCTTGGCGTCAGCAGAGGGCGGGAAGTAGACGACCAAAACAATAACATGTGAGAACTCTCGTGTTCCAAATCGCATACTTTTTTACTTTTAGTACATACTGCAGCTGTCCTTACAAAGTACGCACTGTTGCATGCAGTATTGGGACATACTACTTCGCCTTGACCGTTGACCCTCTTGCTCATATAACTGCTGCACAGAGGATTGTGGGTCAGAATAACCAGAAAAGCGTTGCTTACTTGCATTCTGCAAAATGCGACCAGAAGTAGTAGGACATCCTGGTATTTTTGGCATACTGTATTTGACGTACTATGTATTGGGACATACTAAATCTTTTTCTGTCATACTAAATAGTATGGTAGTGTGGGTATTGGAACGCACAGAGTTAAAATTCACAAGCTCCGCTTCCTGGAATGAATCATAGCTTGATAACCCCTCCCTCCTCTTCCTGCTCTCAAACACAGCCAGCTGCACTCTGTCTATTTATTTCCTTGTTCTCTCCCCTTCAGATCTACAGTTTGAAGATGGGTGTAACCAACATGGTGGTGACGTGCAAGAGCTGACAGGCCCCATTCACTTCATAACACATGTTGCTTAGATCAGAGCTCAAACTAGTTTCACTTATACGGAAGAGAAACTCAGAGAGTCGTTGTCACTGAGAGGTGAAATGGCGCAGAAAGGAGTTCAGCTGGAGCGGGAAACCTTCTCTTGTTCCATCTGTCTGGATCTACTGAAGGATCCGGTGGCTATTCCCTGTGGACACAGCTACTGCATGAACTGTATTAAAGGCTTCTGGGATGGAGAGGATGAGAAGAAGATCCACAGCTGCCCTCAGTGTAGGCAGACCTTCACACCGAGGCCTGTCCTGCTGAAAAACACCATGTTAGCAGCTTTAGTGGAGGAA
Source organism: Sebastolobus alascanus (assembly GCA_916701645.2). Taxonomy (NCBI): domain Eukaryota; kingdom Metazoa; phylum Chordata; class Actinopteri; order Perciformes; family Sebastidae; genus Sebastolobus; species Sebastolobus alascanus. Next base: position 61,209 of record CAKAOJ020000918.1, on the reverse strand, counting down.
CTGAAGAAGACTGGACTCCAAGCTGCTCCTGCTGATCACTGCTATGCTGGACCTGAAGATGTGTCCTGTGATGTCTGCACTGGGAGGAAACTTAAAGCCTTCAAGTCCTGTCTGGTGTGTCTGGTCTCTTACTGTGAGAAACACCTCCAGCCTCATTATGATGTAGCTCAACTAAAGAAACACAAGCTGGTGGAGCCCTCCAAGAAGCTCCAGGAGAACATCTGCTCTCGTCACGACGAGGTGATGAAGATGTTCTGTCGTACTGATCAGCAGTGTATCTGTTATCTCTGCTCTGTGGATGAACATAAAGGCCACGACACCGTCTCAGCTGCAGCAGAAAGGACTGAGAGGCAGAGAAAGCTGGAGGAGAGTCGACTCAACATCCAGCAGAGGATCCAGGACAGAGAGAAAGATGTGAAGCTGCTCCAACAGGAGGTGGAGGCTGTCAATCGCTCTGCTGATAAAGCAGTGGAGGACAGTGAGAAGATCTTCACCGAGCTGATCCGTCTCATGGAGAAAAGAAGCTGTGATGTGAAGCAGCAGGTCAGATCCCAGCAGAAAAGTGAAGTGAGTCGAGTCAAAGAGCTTCAGGAGAAGCTGGAGCAGGAGATCACTGAGCTGAAGAAGAGAGACGCTGAGCTGAAGCTGCTGTCACACACAGAGGATCACAACCAGTTTCTACTCAACTACCCCTTACTGTCTCCACTCAGTGAATCTACATCCAGCATCAATATCAGTCTTCTGAGCTACTTTGAGGACGTGACGGCGGCTGTGTCAGAAGTCAGAGATAAACTACAGGACGTTCTGAGAGAGAAATGGACAAACGTCTCACAGACAGGGACTGAAGTGGATGTTTTACTGTCACAACCAGAGCCCAAGACCAGAGCTGGGTTCTTAAAATATTCACGAGATATCACACTGGATCCAAACACAGCAAACGCACTGCTGTTATTATCTGAGGGGAACAGAAAAGCAACATTTATGAGTAAAGAACAGTCTTATTCTAGTCACCCAGACAGATTCACTGGATGGTATCAGGTCCTGAGTAGAGAGAGTCTGACTGGACGTTGTTACTGGGAGGTGGAGAGGAGAGGGGGAGGAGTTAATATAGCAGTCGCATACAAGAGTATCAGGAGAACAGGGGGGTCGAATGAATGTGTGTTTGGATACAATGACAAATCTTGGGCGTTATATTGTAACCAAAACAGTTATACATTTTGCTACAACGATGTCCAAACCGCCGTCTCAGGTCCTCAGTCCTCCAGAGTAGGAGTGTACCTGGATCACAGTGCAGGTATTCTGTCCTTCTACAGCGTCTCTGAAACCATGACTCTCCTCCACAGAGTCCAGACCACATTCACTGAGCCTCTCTATGCTGGACTTCGGCCTCATAACATTGGAGTCACTGCTGAGTTGTGTAAACTGAAATAGACAGAAGTCATTTAATGGTTCAATCCTGTGTTTTAACTCTTAAACTCATGTTGTCTCCATGTTTGTTGCTGAGAGCTGATTGTTGTGTCATTTCTTCACTGCTCAGAGATCAGCTGTCAATCAAACATCATGGTGGTACTTTGACATCTTCTCATCAGTTGTTCTGTAAATGTTTGAGTGTCTTCAGGTGGCGCTCCTTCCTGTGTCTGTTTCACTGCTCATGATGATGTTTGTTCACCTGAACTGATATTTCTCTGCATGAATATGTAAACTTCTCTGTGCTCTAAAAGATATTTAGTTCTTTCTTTATGCTTTGTATTGACATATATTTGTTTGGCAGACCTATGAGCTTTATAAACCTGTAATTATCATAATCATAATCAATAAGGAGATCCTTCATTATTCTCGTTCACATCGCTGAGATTCTGCTCAAACAAATTGATTGTGTTGATGAAGTGAATCTGAACATGAGATCATTGAACAAGAGTCATTTAACAGACTTTACTGATGGGATGTGTGAACAAACTGAAGGATTATATAATCAATAAACAAATATGAACAAAGTATTTTCTTCCTGTCTTCATTCCAGGGTATCATACAAAGCTGATGGAGAAAATGTGAAACTAATATGAGAGAATAACTGAGACAGTTTTTCCTCCTGAAACACCACAAAGTCCAGTGTTCATGTTTAGAGTCAGTCAGTCTCTGTCCTTTCAAATAAAACAGTTTGTCACAGAGAAATGAGCAGAGTTTTCTAACAATTGCTGCTTTTTTTTCCTTTATTTTCTTTGTGCACTTAGTCAATAAACATGATTTATTACACAGACTTAAACACTGGTAAAATTAATGGTCAAGTTTATGTGTGAGGAGGTTTTGTTGAGTCCTGACACACATGAGACAACAGATATTGTGTTTGATTCTCTACATTTGGTTACAAATATTTCAATGTTGTTTAATCAGAATTCAAGACATCAGAGAAAATTTAACCTACAGCATCAAATCTCACATTCCCAAATACTATTTACAACCTGAGAGCTGATGTTATAATAATATTTGTTAAGTGGAAACTCCTCTCTACCATCTTTCCCGTGTGACCTGAATGCAGCATCAGAGTTACAGGGTGTGACTCCTGTGAACAAACTGACATAGTGTGATATTACATAGATTTAAATGTCTCTTTACTGATGTTGTTTGAAGCTGCCAAAAGGCTCAGTGAAGTTTTGACACGTCTTCCTGCAGTGAACATCACAGCAGGTTAACAAGAGAAATGTGAAACCTGATGCACAACACAAGAGGGCGCCCTCATCCTGCTAACCAGGGATGTAGTGGAGGTTAAAGCACCTCTACTCAGTTTGTCTGCTTGTTTTAAACCATGTTTTTAAGCCCATCAGAAACTTTCTAGTGTCTCATACATCATGGTCAGGAGTGTGGGACTTCTTTTAGTCAAAGTGAATTCTACTTTTTTAGTTAAAAAACAACAGAAATTAGTGATTTTCCTGGTGGTAGTTTGTCTTGTGTCCCTCACTAACCGAGGCGTTTACTGTATGTCCTCCTTCATTTCACTTTTTAAAAACCTCACCTGTGTTTTTAATGTTTTATCACTGTTCTAGTATATTTTCTACTAACTTTATTTTTTTTTCTGCCTGCTACTGAAGTTCAGGTTGACCACAGTGTGTTTGGGTTGTGTGTCAGAAGGTTATTCTCATATTGAAGCTTTTTTTGTGAAGAATTGTGTCGATAACACCGATCAATAAATATCAGTAGTGGAGATTAAAGCACCTCAACTCAGTTTGTCTACAGTTTCAGTTAAGAACATATTTTTAGTCTGATAAAAACCTTTATAGTAAAAGTGCATTGTGTCACACATCATGGTAAATGGTGTCAAACCGATATTAGTTCTTTAGTTATAGTTATTTGGTGAGGAACCATACTGTCACTGATTTAATGCACCACCCTGCCAGCACGCTCTGTGACCCAAATCAAACACACCCGAGATGTTGCAGACCAACAAGGTGCATGCTGGATCTGGCCGACCTGCTAAATGCTAACATGCTCATGGTGGATCCTCCAGCGGTGACTTGTGTGTTCACTGAGGAACTTTTCCCGTCAGTGAGGTGTGTGTGAGGCCTTTCTGCTGTTTGTGACAATAATCCCTGATGTGACTGCAGAGCCTCATTCAGCTCAACATGTCTGAAAACTTTGAGGAGCAGCAGAGTTGAACCTGGAGCAGATCATGGAGGACTTCACGGTGCACGAGACTCACAGAATGACGTCCAGACAGGTGAGTACAACAAACTCACTGATGGATGTAACTCACTGTACAGAGAGGGACGTCAACAAACACTGTGTTGTATAGAAACGGAGCTGTGTGTCTGTGTGTGTGTGTGTGTGTGTATGTGTGTGTGTGTGTGTGTGTGTGTGTGTGTGTGTGTGTGTGTGTGTGTGTGTGTGTGTGTGTGTTTGTGTGTGTGTGTGTGTGTGTGTACATTACAGAATAACTTGAAGAGAGCATGCAGGTTTCATGTTAACGCATGATCAGTGCATGGCTGTGAATCAATTGGTAACTTTGAATAAGTTTAGTAAGTCAACCAATGAAAAAGTTTTTGTTTTTGAGAAAAAGGTGAATGAGCTGAATAATATCGTCCTTCAATGAAACATTCCTGTTCGGAAACAACAACAAGATGTAGTACCCATCCTGACTGTTTAAAGGTCCTGACATCTGGATTCTTCCCAAAGACTCAGAGAAACAGTGAAGACCAACCAGTAAGACACTACCAACTGAAACAAAACAAATTCATTAATATGCTATTTAACTAAATCATCTGAAAAGAACTGAAGTTTGTTGCACACGTTGGAGCTCTCAAGCATATTCTGGAGAAACAATATGATACAGAGTAGGTTTTACGACCTCGTCTTCCCTGGTTTTTACGACTATCTACATTCCTGAGATGCAGACTCAGGCACACGAAGACACATCCAGTTGTCGATGAAGACTAAATGAAACTGACATTTAATGTGAATTGATATGTTATGCTGAGCTAACATATGTTTTCATCACGGGAAGTTTGTTTGATATTTACATGTCTAGGACAAGAAGAGCAACACCTCCCCCTCTCTCAACCCATCAAACTCTCAGCTGCCTGAACAGCGCTGCCTAGTGAAAATATCTGATACCAGCAGTAGCTGACAATATCTGATAACAGAACATCTTTACATTACTGTAAACACTAAATATGTGGAAACAAAATGGAATTGAGCAAATCAATAACATACTAAACCTATGTTTGCACAACTATGTTTACATGACACAATTTCAGTCTTACATATCTTCCCCCCCGTACAAAAGAAGCGTCCTCGCTTCAAAACAGCTGAACTTGCACTGAAGTCACACAAAACACCAATACAAACAGGCGACAGTAGTACAACAGGAGCAACACAACATGTAATAGTAAAACAGCATACACGTCATTATGTTTCTTTTTTTTGTTTTTTTTTCAGGTGTATGTTCATAACAGACTCTCAGTCCCTGTTACCATGGTCAGATATATTAATCCAACGGCAGAAACAAACAGTTCATTCAACTGTCCCGTAACGCACTGGGGGACGCACACAACGTCCCGACTTGGTCGTTACTCCTGCAAAAGGCTGGACTACAGGAGACAGTTCAGTGGTAGACCCTGTTGCAGTATTGTCTTCCACCTGTGCGGTGGTAGTGGCAGCCTCCTGAGCCTGAGGACAAACATCTGTTTGAGCCGTGGTCGGAGTCACAGAGCACCTTTGTGTGGATGGGCTCCAGCAAACATAAGGTCTGGAGCCCGACAGGGCAGTAAGTGGGCCAGGATCTGGGTTGTTTGCCGGTGCAGCCAGTCCTGAAGGAGAGGGTGGACTTCTTCCAGCTGACCAGGCGGAACGATAAGGTTTTAGGCGGTTGTAGTGAATGACCTTCGGCTTAACTCTGGGGTCCTGCTGGTCCAAAAGTTCATAGTCTACTCCGATGTCACTTGTGCCAGAGAGTAACCGTCGTAACACTTTGAAGGGGCCAGTCCACCTAGGTGACAGCTTTTGTCTAGCAAGGGCAGGAAGGTCGACCCATACCAAATCACCTGGCTCATAGGCTTTGTGTTTCATCCGACGGTTATAGTAGTGCTTTTGTTGACTACCTGCTGCCTCAATGTTATGTGCAACAGAGTGAAAAGCAGTGCATAGTCTCTTTAATACAGAATTACCATATTCACTTGGAGTACCCGGAGTGGCATGTGAAACTGCTGGGGAATCTCCAAGGAGGAGATCAGCAGGCAGACGGGCCTCTCTACCATGAGCCAGGAAGAAAGGAGTGTGCTTGGTGGAGGAGTGAACACTTGTATTGTATGCAAATTCAACCTGTCGTAGGTGGTCGTCCCATTCACCTCCTGTGGTGTAGAGGTATTTTGCCAACTGGTCCTTGATGGTCCTGTTTGCCCGTTCCACCATGCCATCGACATAGCATGATATGGAGATGTCCTTGTTTTATGTATACCCAGACGGGAACACAGTTCTTTGACAAGATCAGAGTCAAACTGACGGCCTTGGTCAGTGTGCAGACTCTGGGGCACACCGTGGTGGCTTATGTAATCTTCAAACAAACATTTAGCCACAGAGGTTGCTCGTTGGTCAGGGAGTGCATACACGTTGAGGTACTTAGTAAAATAGTCCATTATAACAAGTACATAACGATTACCACGTTGTGTGATTGGCAACTCCGTCAGGTCCGCTGCAATTTTCTCAAAAGGCCTGGATGTGATTATGTTTTGCATAGGGGCCTGTTGGTGTGGTGTTTGTGGTCGTTGTGCTTCACAGGCTGTGCATTCAAGACACCACTGAGTTATGTCGCGTGTCATGTGGGGCCAAAACCATCTGACTTGTGCCCCTTGTAAGGTCCGTTGCGCACTGAAATGTCCAGAGAGTGAATGTCCATGCAACGTTTGAAACACCTCCTTCTGTAAACTACCGGGGACTACAAGCTGTAGAACAGGGTCACCTGGTGGAGGTCTGATTTTGCGAAACAACAGATCATCAACAAGGATGAGTTTAGGAAACTCTCTCCAGTACTGTCTCATTTCAGGTGAGGCTGATTTAATGTTAGAAAACGGTGGCCTACAGTCAGTCAAAACCCATTTCATTATTATTTGCAACTCAGGATCAGCTTTTTGAGATTGGATGAGGTCCTGTCTGTTCATGTTCAGGAGCGAATTGTCCATAGTTACAGCTGCAATATCTGGTGAAGCAGACTGCACATGTAAGATTAGGTCTGCAGCAGGTGAGACGGTGGGTGCAGACTCTGAGCAGGATGCTAGTTCAGTGGTTGAAGTGCATGTGAGTGACTCTGCTGTGTCTGTCTGAGTGTGAATGGAAAAACATCTCACCTGATTGGCTGCAACCATAGGGGTGGTGTCCTCAGCTGTCATAGGACGACGTGACATAGAGTCAGCATTGGTGTGTTTTGTTCCTTGTCTATATTCAATGGTCCAGTCATAGGGATCGATTTCCAGAGCCCACCTTGCCCTGCGACCTATGGGATCACAGTCCAGAGCCATCTTCCTCAAGGAAAGAAGGGGTTTGTGGTCTGTGATGATGCGGAAGGTGTGGCCCGTCAAATACTGTCGAAAGTGACGGACGGCCCATATGATAGCCCACAGTTCCCTGTCATATGTGGGCCAGCGTTTCTCTGTCTTTGTCAAAACGCGGCTGCCACAAGCAATGACATTTTCCATGTTTCCTTCGTTCATCTGTGACAGGACACATCCAACTGCTGTATTGGATGCATCTGTGAAGAGCAGAAACTCATGTTCGAAGTCTGGATAGGAGAGGACGGGTGTGTTACATAGGGCATGACGAAGGCTTTCAAATGCACTCCGTTCAACCTCAGTCCATAAAAATGTCTGGCCTTTTTGGGTGAGACCATGCAGGGGCTCTGCCATTTTTGCAAACTGATATATGAAGCGCCGATAATAAGAACATAGCCCAAGAAATGCTCTCACTTCAGTCAGGTTTTTAGGCGCAGGCCAGTCTCTCACTTTCTCAATGTTGTTTGGGTCAGGTTTCAGCCCTGCCGATGACACCACATGTCCCAGAAAAGCCACTTCCTGTTGTGCAAAGCTGCATTTTGAGGGTTTGAGTTTCAGGTTGGCGGCTCTGAGGCGATCCAACACCTCTCTCAGATGTTGAAGATGGACAGAAAAGCTGGGACTATAGACAATAATGTCATCAAGGTATACCAGGCATGTTTTCCATGAGAGACCTTGTAACACCAGCTGCATTAGATACTGAAAAGTGGGGGGTGCATTTACCAAGCCATGGGCATCACACAGAACTGGTAAAGTCCTCTGCCTGTGGTGAAAGCCGTCTTTGCTTTGTCCTGCTCCTCGAGCTGCACTTGCCAATACCCTGATGACAGATCCATTGTGCTGAACACTGCAGAGCCTCCGAGTGCATCCAAGGTGTCGTCTGTTCTGGGTAAAGGGTGTGCGTCTTTTACAGTGATTGCATTTAAGCCTCTGTAGTCTACACAAAAACGCCACGTGCCATCTTTTTTCTGACCATCACCACAGGTGCTGCCCAGGGGCTGTGACTAACTTCCACTATTCCTTTTTCCAACATCTCATTCACATGTGAGTGAATCACTGTTTGCATTTTTGGGGAAGTGCGATATGCATGCTTCCGAACGGGGGTGCATTGTTTGTGTGGATTTGTGTTTGACAATGTCTGTATTACCAAGTCTGTGCTGGTTTTCTGAAGACATCATGGTATGAAGAGAGCAATTGTGTAGGTCAGCCTCTCTGCATTTGTCAGGTTTCCACACTTGACATCAAAAGGCAGTTTGGTTGGCGGTGATGCACTAGTTGACCAACTGGGTGGTTGTGCTGGGCAGGTGGACACTTTACACACAGGGGCTGAATCCTGGGTTATCTCAGTGTCAGATACTGGTGTAAACTGTCCTAACTGCATACCTGAGTGAAGCACTATAGGAGTGTGTGTAGGGTTGATGATGCGTGCTATAGTACAGCCATTTTCAGCAGTAGACAGGGTGAGGGCAACTGCAATACCGTCCATCTCTGGTTGACGAGGTTCAAGACGACTGTAGCTGCCTGGGGTGCCTGCACTGATTACAGGGGGAATCAGTGCAACTTTACAAATCATTTCACAGCGTGGGGGTACAATGGTTTTTCCATTACCTTGCCGTGCAACTAGCAGGTGCCATTTCATTTTCCTAAGTAGGGGCAAACCTCCTCACCCAGATAGCCCCCCCAGACCACATTCACTGAACCTCTCTATGCTGGACTTTTGCTTTTAGATTTTGATGTCACTGCTGAGTTGTGTAAACTGAAATAGACAGAAGTCATTTAAGGGTTCAATTCTGTGTTTTAACTCTTAAACTCATGTTTTCTCCATGTTTGTTGCTGAGAGCTGATTGTTGTGTCATTTCTTCACTGCTCAGAGATCAGCTGTCAATCAAACATCATGGTGGTACTTTGACATCTTCTCATCAGTTGTTCTGTAAATGTTTGAGTGTCTTCAGGTGGCGCTCCTTCCTGTGTCTGTTTCACTGCTCATGATGATGTTTGTTCACCTGAACTGATATTTCTCTGCATGAATATGTAAACTTCTCTGTGCTCTAAAAGATATTTAGTTCTTTCTTTATGCTTTGTATTGACATTTATCTGTTTGGCAGACCTATGAGCTTTATTAACCTGTAATTATCATGATCATAATCAATAAGGAGATCCTTCATTATTCTCGTTCACTTCACTGAGATTCTGCTCAAACAAACTGATTGTGTTGATGAAGTGAATCTGAACATGAGATCATTGAACAAGAGTCATTTAACAGACTTTACTGATGGGATGTGTGAACAAACTGAAGGTTTATATAATCAATAAACAAATATGAACAAAGTATTTTCTTCCTGTCTTCATTCCAGAGTATCATACAAAGCTGATGGAGAGAATGTGAAACTAATATGAGAGAATAACTGAGACGGTTTTTCCTCCTGAAACACCACAAAGTCCAGTGTTCATGTTTAGAGTCAGTCAGTCTCTGTCCTTTCAAATAAAACAGTTTGTCACAGAGAAATGAGCAGAGTTTTCTAACAATTGCTGCTTTTTTTCTCTTTATTTTCTTTGTGCACTTAGTCAATAAACAGGACTTATTACACAGACTTAAAAATTGTTCAAATTAATTTGGTCAAGTTTATGTGTGAGGAGGTTTTGTTGAGTCCTGACACACATGAGACAACAGATATTGTGTTTGATTCTCTACATTTGGTTACAAATATTTCAATGTTGTTTAAACAGAATTCAAGACATAAGAGAAAATTTAACCTACAGCATCAAATCTCACATTCCTTTATACTACTTACAACCTGAGAGCTGATGTTATAATAATATTTGTAAAGTGGAAACTCCTCTCTACCATCTTTCCCGTGTGACCTGAATGCAGCATCAGTGTTACAGGGTGTGACTCCCGTGAACAAACTGACATAGTGTGATATTACATAGATTTAAATGTCTCTCTACTGATGTTGTTTGAAGCTGCCAAAAGGCTCAGTGAAGTTTTGACACGTCTTCCTGCAGTGAACATCACAGCAGGTTAACAAGAGAAATGTGAAACCTGATGCACAACAAAAGAGGGCGCCCTCATCCTGCTAACCAGGGATGTAGTGGAGGTTAAAGCACCTCTTCTCAGTCTGTCTGCATGTTTTAAACCATGTTTTTAAGCCCATCAGAAACTTTCTGATGTCTCATACATCATGGTCAGGTGTGTGGGACTTCTCTTAGTCAAAGTGAATTCTCCTTTTTTAGTTAAAAAACAACAGAAATGAGTGATTTTCCTGGTGGTAGTTTGTCTTGTGTCCCTCACTAACCGAGGCGTTTACTGTATGTCCTCCTTCATTTCACTTTTTAAAAACCTCACCTGTGTTTTTAATGTTTTAACACTGTTCTACTATATTTTCTAGTAACTTTAGTTTTTTTTTCTGCCTGCTACTAAAGTTCAGGTTGACCACAGTGTGTTTGGGTTGTGTGTCAGAAGGTTATTCTCATATTGATGCTTTTTTTTTTGTGAAGAATTGTGTCGATAACACCGATCAATAAATATCAGTAGTGGAGGTTAAAGCACCTCAACCCAGTTTGTCTACAGTTTCAGTTAAGAACATATTTTTAGTCTGATAAAAACCTTTATAGTAAAAGTGCATTGTGTCACACATCATGGTAAATGGTGTCAAACCGAGATTAGTTCTTTAGTTATAGTTATTTAGTGAGGAACCATACTGTCACTGATTTAATGCACCACTCTGCCAGCACGCTCTGTGACCCAAATCAAACACACCCGAGATGTTGCAGACCAACAAGGTGCATGCTGGATCTGGCCGACCTGCTAAATGCTAACATGCTCATGGTGGATCCTCCAGCGGTGACTTGTGTGTTCACTGAGGAACTTTTCCCGTCAGTGAGGTGTGTGTGAGGCCTTTCTGCTGTTTGTGACAATAATCCCTGATGTGACTGCAGAGCCTCATTCAGCTCAACATGTCTGAAAACTTTGAGGAGCAGCAGAGTTGAACCTGGAGCAGATCATGGAGGACTTCATGGTGCACGAGACTCACAGAATGACGTCCAGACAGGTGAGTACAACAAACTCACTGATGGATGTAACTCACTGTACAGAGAGGGACGTCAACAAACACTGTGTTGTATAGAAACGTAGCTGTGTGTGTGTGTGTGTGTGTGTGTGTTTGTGTGTGTGTGTGTGTGTGTGTGTGTGTGTGTGTGTGTGTGTGTGTGTGTGTGTGTGTGATCAGTGTATGGCTGTGAATCAATTTGTAACTTTGAATAAGTGTAGTAAGTCAACCAATGAAAAAGTTTTTGTTTTTGAGAAAAAGGTAAATAAGCTGAATAATATCGTCCTTCGATGAGACATTCCTGCTCGGCTTCTGGTTTCTTGTGTCAAGGTATTATGTTTCCTAATTGCAATTATATTATTTACCTTCAACCTCAGTGTTTTGTGTGTTTATTCAGTGTTTTAAGTGTTACAGAACAATTTCTCCACAACAATGTAGCCTACTTAATCTGACACAATTTATTCTTCAAGAGCTAATACTGGAGGTTCTTAGTCAAAAATATTGCGTTTATTAAGCTTAAACTATTGATATGATACGAATGAAAGTGGTGAGACGCTTAATTTACAACCGGCCTGGTTAAGCTCACAGAGGAGAAACAACATCAAGATGTAGTACCCATCCTGACCGTTTAAAGGCCCTGACATCTGGATTCTCCCAAAGACTCAGAGAAACAGTGAAGACCAACCAGTAAGACACTACCAACTGAAACAAAACAAATTCATTAATATGCTGTTTCACTAGATCATCTGAAAAGAACTGAAGTTTGTTGAACACGTTGGAGCTCTCAAGCATATACTGGAGAAACAATATGATACAGAGTAGGTTTTACGACCTCGTCTTCTCTGGTTTTACGAGTATCTACATTCCTGAGATGCAGACTCAGGCACACAAAGACACATCCAGTTGTCGATGAAGACTTAATGAAACTGACATTTAATGTGAATTGATATGTTTTGCTGAGCTAACATATGTTTTCATCATGGGAAGTTTGTTTGATATTTACATGTCTAGGACAAGAAGAAAATACATTTTAAGGTTGGCCTTTGCCCCAGGACTGCAGAGACACAATCCTGCCAACCACCTCTACTACTTTTTTTTCCTGCATTCCTCTGTTAGTAATAAAATCCATATCTGGGACAGAGTTAGTTCAGTTCAATTTATCATAACTCAAATACTCAAATACTCTAATCATTTTGGTTTTGCAAAGTATGCTGCTCCACTCCACCGGTTGGTGGCTGCGATGGGGGGCACAAAGAAGAAAGTCTGAGTCATGAGTCTGAGGGCGCATGCGCACGCAGCGACCGGCAGAGAGAGTTTGGCGTCCGTGACTGATGTTTTTATACTTGTTTCTTAATGTTTCTACGTGATTTTACGTGTCCTTCGTAAGTGTTCACTGTTGTCTAAGTACTCACCCTACCGCTGATTGAAATGGATCTCTTTTATCCTGCCCTGCTGTGGCTTTTTACTTATCTTTTACTTGCGAGCGATGTCAGCGGAGCTGTCAATCCAGCAAGAACACTGTACATGTACTCCAGAGACGTGCAGCTGCAGCTGAACTGTGCGAGTTTAACTCGCCTGACAGATGTCACATCTCAACTGCCAGAGTACATCCTGAGGGATTCTAATCACGAGTTGAATTGTAAAACAAGCAACTCAACAAGGAAGAAGAGGAAGGGGGGAAAACGAGGTGGCGTCAGACTGCGTTTAAGGAAGCAGCGGCTCACCAGGATCCCTTCGCCCTCAGTGATTATGGGAAACGTGCAGTCCCTGAGGAATAAAGTGGACGAACTCCAGGGAAATGTTCGTTTCCAAAAGGACTTCATGGACTGCTGCATCATGGCCTTCACAGAGACGTGGCTCACTGAGCAAGACCAGGACACCGACCTGCTCATCGATGGTTTTGGGGCTCCCTTTCGTCTCAATCGCAAGGCTGAAGTGACGGGGAAAACACAAGGAGGCGGGGTGTGTTTGTATGTCAACAAACGATACTGCAGCTCTGTGACTGTCAGAGATCAAATCTACACGCCAGATGTTGAACTTCTATCTGTGTCGTTGCGTCCCTTTTACCTGCCCCGTGAGTTTCCTCAACTTTTCATAACGACTGTATACATCCACCCGAAGGCAAATGCTGCCTCTGCTTCCAGCACCATTTCTGATGTCGTTCAAAAACTGCAGTCTATTTCACCTGATGCTCCCAACTTTATTCTGGGTGATTTTAACCATGTCTCTCTGAAAAAGACCCTAACGAACTTTTACCAATATGTTTCCTGTCCAACCAGGCGGGAGAAGACTTTGGATCTCTGTTATGGGTCAATTAAAGACGCTTTTAAATCACTCCCTCTCCACCCTCTGGGCTCTGCAGATCATAACTGTGTGTATCTTCTGCCCATTTACAAGCCTGTTTTAAAGAGGGAAAAAGCGCAAACCAAGGATGTGAAAGTCTGGACTGATGAATCTGTGCTCTCCCTGCAGGAATGCTTTGACTGCACTGACTGGGATATGTTTAAGCAGTCCTGTGATGACTTGGATGAACTTACTGATGTTACATGCTCATATGTTGCTTTTTGTAGAGACATGATTGTTCCCAGTAAGAGGGTTAAAATCTACCCCAACAATAAGCCATGGGTCTCCAAATCGGTTAAGTCTAGCATAAAGAAAAAGAAACTTGCTTTTCAACAGGGAGTAGCATCAGATTTGCACTCAGCCACCAAGGAGCTTAAAATAGAAATTTTAAAAGCAAAACGGAGTTATAAATCCGAACTGGAGAACAAGATGGCTGCTAATAACCTTGGGTCAGCTTGGTCCAGTATGAAAACCATTGCTGGCCTCCAGAACACAAAAAATAGCACAAACGTCACTTTAAATAGCTTTAATTCAGATACTGATTTTGCTAATGCTCTTAATTGTTTTTATAATCGTTTTGATATGTCTGATTTTAGAAAAGAAACTCAGGAACAGAGCCTCAAACTTCATGACAATCATCACTTTCCAATAAATCAAATGGATGTTGAAAAAGCTTTCTTCCGCACAAAAGCAAACAAGAGCCCTGGACCAGATAATATCTGCGGCCGTATAAAGTCTTGTGCAAAAGATTTGAGCCCAGTTTTTAATTATATTTTCAATCAATCCTTAGAAACACAGCATGTCCCCAAAGTCTGGAAGGATGCTGTTGTTTTCCCGGTTCCTAAATCCAACAGTCCCAAAATTTTAAATGATTTTAGACCAATTGCCCTGACCTCAATTCTAATGAAAACTCTGGAAAAAATGGGTACGGTCAGAGATTCTAAAAAACACCGAACATGCACTTGATCCGCTGCAGTTCGCATATAGGCCTAACAGAGGAGTGGATGACGCCACACTCACTCTGCTTAACCTGCTTTTGAAACACCTGGAGGGAAATGGGTGTCATGCCCGGCTTTTATTCATTGACTTTTCCTCTGCTTTTAACACTATTCAACCCCACATTTTAACTCAAAGGCTTTTAGAACATTTTAACTTAAGTAACAATCTTGTGGGCTGGATTTTAGACTTTTTAACAAACAGAACACAGAGAGTCAGAGTTAATGGGTTTTTATCAAACAAAGTGTGCTCTTCAACTGGCTCCCCACAAGGGTGCGTGCTCTCACCCTTGCTTTTTATCCTTTACACTAATATGTGTCAGAGCACTCTTAAAAACCAAACTATTTTAAGGTATGCTGATGACTCAGTGATTGTCAGTCTGCTTCAGGGCAATGAGAGCAGCCATGGTCCCATAATTGATGACTTTGTCAAATGGTGTGAGGAATCATATCTGCAACTTTACATATCAAAAACAAAAGATATGATCATTGACTTTAGAAGACATTCCTGTGAACCCGTAGTCACAACCATTAAGCGTCAAACTGTTGAACAGGTGCAATCATACAAATACCTCGGGACTATCATTGATGCCCAACTGGATTTTGAGGCAAACTGTGAAGCTGTGTGCAAGAAGGGGCACCAGCGTCTGTTCTGCCTAAGGAAGCTGTCCTACTTCCACATTGGAAAAACCATGATGACCTTATTTTATCGTGCTTTTATTGAGTCTGTTTTATCCTTTTCTCTTGTGTCATGGTTTGGCAAAATGACTCTGAAGGACAGAAACAGACTGAGTCAGATTATTAAATGGTCCAGTCGGTTGATTGGTGAATCACAGCTGAGTCTAGAGTCCCTGTATACCAGGCAGTTACAGCGGATAGCCAGCTATATCTCACACGATGACTCTCATCCTCTGTCTGGTGAGTTCCAGCCTCTTCCATCTGGTCGGAGGTTTAGGGTCCCAAGGTGTAGAACAAAGCGCTACAGGAACAGCTTTGTTCCAGCTGCAATTTTTCATCTAAATAAGTCATAGCAACATTTGCACATATTTATGGAAAGTTTATCCTTCTGTTGTTTTATTGTGTCTTTTGTCCTGATATTTCAGTGATTTTCTATATTGTTCTTGTGGCCTTCATTTTGCTGGGTCATGATCCCAGTAAGCCTTTTGAGTACTCTTTGTCATGTTTTTGGTGTGTCTGTCTTTTGTCTGTGCTTTACTGCTTAATCTATTGTCAATACGGATGCCATCCTCTATTTTTGCTGCAAAACAAATCTACCTACGGGTACAAATAAAGTCAACTGAACCTGAACCTGAAACGCAAAATCCTTGGGAAAGGAGTCATAGGCGACCGCTGGAACGATGAGTGGGAACATTCATTTCAGACACTCAAGAAGTTACTCGTAAATGCATCAGTTCTGGGGTACGCTGATTTCACTAAACCCTTTGTCCTTTAAATAGACGCCAGTCATGCAGGACTTGGAGCTGTGTTATCTCAGGACCATGATGGAAAACGACAACCAATTGCTTTCGCAAGCAGGAGCCTCAGACCCTCAGAAAGAAATATTTCCAACTACAGTTCCAGAAAGTTGGAATTCCTGGCATTGAAATGGGCAGTAACCCAAACATTTCGAGAGTATCTGCTAGGAAACAAATTTGTAGTGTTCACTGATAACAACCCTCTCAGTTATCTACAGTCAGCTAAACTGGGGGCTGTAGAGCAACGGTGGGCATCAGAGTTGACAGTCTTTGATTTTGAAATCAAATACCGACCAGGGCCCTCCAACAGGAATGCAGAAGCCTTGTCACGCCAGTTGCATCCCCAGAGCGCTTCCTCTTTGTTCCCTGGCTTGAATGTGCCACATGAATTCCACGAACAAATACAGGGTATACCTCAAGTGTCCCATGCAGTCGCCGTCACCTGCCAAGCTATAGCTGCTTTCCCATCTCGGCCCACAGCTGACCTAATGGCTCTACAGGCTGCAGACCCGGTGATGGGCGCATTCTTGCAGCACTGGAAAAGAGGAAAAACTCCAACAAAACAAGAAATGGCCAATGCTGGTAAAGGCGTGAAGAAGTTGGTGCAACAATGGGCCAGAAAAAAAATCCAAGGATGGTGTCCTATATCGTCAAATGCAGGCACCAGGGGAAGGACAAGTTCTGCTCCAAATGCTGTTGCCCCAGTGCTTGCAAACTGAGGTCCTCAAAAGCCTCCATGACGACCATGGACACCAAGGCATTGAACGCACCACAAGTCTCGGGAGGCAGAGGTGTTTTTGGCAATTTATGGGACAAGATTTATTTACTGTAGCCTTTCACAGATTCCTGTGTACTTTGCTATTTAGATCAAGTGATTGTGCAGTGCCCAGTCCACCGTACCTATTCTAGTTTGCATTGTGTAGCTCTAGGCCCGCTAAGTTGCCTTTCCCTTTTTTAGAATGTTTTTAAGATGCAAATTGTATAAATAAATTATATATCTTCTTTGAACTGCCAGCCTCTCGTTCTGTTCATTCTGGACACTTACCTGTGTATACGGTGAACTAGACTGAAAATTAATAGTTACAGTACTAAATACAATTTTCAATATTACACATACTAAAAGTAATACAACTTCTCGGAGTCGTGTCATATCCAGAAGTTCGCCGACGACACGGCCATTATGGGATGTGTTAGGGGTGATCAGGAGGAGGAGTACAGGAGCCTGGTGGGGGACTTCGTCACCTGGTGTCACTCCAACCACCTGCAGCTCAACACCTCCAAAACCAAGGAAATGGTCATAGACTTCAGGAAGTCTAGACCACCCAAACGACCAGTCCAGATCGATGGGGACGAGGTGGAGGTTGTGGGTACCTACAAGTACCTCGGGCTGCAGCTGGACAACAAACTGGACTGGACAATAAACACTGACCACCTCTACAGGAAGGGCCAAAGCAGACTGTACTTCCTGAGGAGACTGGGATTATTCAACATCTGCACAAAACTCCTGCGGATGTTTTATCAATCTGTGGTCGCCAGCGTCCTTTTCTACGCTGTGGTGTGCTGGGGGGGCAGCACAACTAAGAGGGACACCTCGAGACTGGACAAGCTGATCAGGCGGGCCGGCTCTGTGGTCGGCATGGAGCTCGACTCTCTGGTGACGGTGGCAGAGGAAAGAACACTCAACAGACTGCTGGCCATACTGGACAACGCCAGCCATCCTCTGCACGCCGTCATCACCAAACAGAGGAGCTTGTTCAGCGGCAGGTTGCTGCTCCCAAAGTGCTCCACAGACAGACTCAGGAAATCCTTTGTCCCCCGAGCCATCAAACTGTACAACACCTCTCTGGGGAGGAGGGGGACAAAGGAGGACGGTCTGCAGGACAGTTAATGCACACAGTGCACTTTAATAGACTGAGCCACTTTAATTCTGCACACTACAAAAAAACTTCTCTACCTCAGTTCTTATCCTGCATTATATTCCATATCTGACATTTCTTAATATCTATATCTCCTATATTTTATCACCCAGCAATATATCACTTTCTGCACTACATTCACTTTTTCTTTAAATAGTCCTGTATCTTAGTTGTTTACCCTGCAATATATTCATTTTAACAGTTCTTCTGCACATTGCATATTTTGTTTTATACTCTGTATTACTTACATGTGTCTTGTTACTACTTGTGTCGTTTTACTAATATGTGTACTACCCACCTGTGATGTTTTTACTAACATGTGTACTACTCACCTGTGACGTTTTACTAACATGTTTGCACTATGGAACTGTGATGCCGGAAACTTGAATTTCCCTCTGGATCAATAAAGTTACTATCTATCTATCTATCTATCTATCTATCTATCTATCTATCGCAGCTGTCCTTACAAAGTACGCACTGTTGCATGCAGTATTGGGACATACTACTTCGCCTTGACCTTTGACCCTCTTGCTCATATATCTGCTGCATAGAGGATTGTGGGTCAGTATAGCCAGAAAAGCGTTGCTTACTTGCATTCTGCAAAATGCGACCAGATGTAGTAGGACATCCTGGTATTTTTGGCATACTGTATTTGACGTACTATGTATTGGGACATACTAAATCTTTTTCTGTCATACTAAATAGTATGGTAGTGTGGGTATTGGAACGCACAGAGTTAAAATTCACAAGCTCCGCTTCCTGGAATGAATCATAGCTTGATAACCCCTCCCTCCTCTTCCTGCTCTCAAACACAGCCAGCTCCACTCTGTCCATTTATTTCCTTGTTCTCTCCCCTTCAGATCTACAGTTTGAAGATGGGTGTAACCAACATGGTGGTGACGTGCAAGAGCTGACAGGCTCCATTCACTGCATAACACATGCTGCTTAGATCAGAGCTCAAACTAGTTTCAGTAATACGGAAGTGAAACTCAGATAGACGTTGTCACTGAGAGGTGAAATGGCGCAGAAAGGAGTTCAGCTGGAGCGGGAAACCTTCTCTTGTTCCATCTGTCTGGATCTACTGAAGGATCCGGTGACTACTTCCTGTGGACACAGCTACTGCATGAACTGTATTAAAGGCTTCTGGGATGTAGAGGATGAGAAGAAGATCTACAGCTGCCCTCAGTGTAGGCAGACCTTCACACCGAGGCCTGTGCTGATGAAAAACACCATGTTAGCAGTTTTAGTGGAGGAACTAAAGAAGACTGGACTCCAAGCTGCTCCTGCTGATCACTGCTATGCTGGACCTGAAGATGTGGCCTGTGATGTCTGCACTGGGAGGAAACTGAAAGCCTTCAAGTCCTGTCTGGTGTGTCTGGCCTCTTACTGTGAGAAACACCTCCAGCTTCATTATGACTCAGCTCCGTTAAAGAGACACAAGCTGGTGGAGCCCTCCAAGAAGCTCCAGGAGAACATCTGCTCTCGTCACGACGAGGTGATGAAGATGTTCTGTCGTACTGATCAGCAGTGTATCTGTTATCTGTGCCCTGTGGATGAACATAAAGGCCACGACACCGTCTCAGCTGCAGCAGAAAGGACTGAGAGGCAGAGAAAGCTGGAGGTGAGTCGACTCAACATCCAACAGAGGATCCAGGACAGAGAGAAAGATGTGAAGCTGCTCCAACAGGAGGTGGAGGCTGTCAATCGCTCTGCTGATAAAGCAGTGGAGGACAGTGAGAAGATCTTCACCGAGCTGATCCGTCTCATGGAGAAAAGAAGCTGTGATGTGAAGCAGCAGGTCAGATCCCAGCAGGAAAGTGAAGTGAGTCGAGTCAAAGAGCTTCAGGAGAAGCTGGAGCAGGAGATCACTGAGCTGAAGAAGAGAGACGCTGAGCTGAAGCTGCTGTCACACACAGAGGATCACAACCAGTTTCTACTCAACTACCCCTCACTGTCACCACTCAGTGAATCTACATCCAGCATCAATATCCGTCCTCTGAGCTACTTCGAGGACGTGACGGCGGCTGTGTCAGAAGTCAGAGATAAACTACAGGACGTTCTGAGAGAGAAATGGACAAACGTCTCACAGACAGTGACTGAAGTGGATGTTTTGCTGTCACAACCAGAGCCCAAGACCAGAGCTGGGTTCTTAAAATATTCACGAGAAATCACACTGGATCCAAACACAGCATTCACAAAGCTGTTATTATCTGAGGGGAACAGAAAAGCAACATTTATGAGACAACAACAGTCTTATTCTAGTCACCCAGACAGATTCACTGGATTTTGTCCTCAGGTCCTGAGTAGAGAGAGTCTGACTGGACGTTGTTACTGGGAGGTGGAGAGGAGAGGGGGAGCAGTTTATGTAGCAGTCGCATACAAGAGTATCAGGAGAGCAGGAGGGGGGGGGAATGAATGTTTGTTTGGATACAATGACAAATCTTGGGCGTTAGATTGTAAACAAAACAGTTATACATTTTGGTACAACAGTGTCCACACCCCCGTCTCAGGTCCTCTGTCCTCCAGAATAGGAGTGTACCTGGATCACAGTGCAGGTATTCTGTCCTTCTACAGCGTCTCTGAAACCATGACTCTCCTCCACAGAGTCCAGACCACATTCACTGAGCCTCTCTATGCTGGACTTTGGCTTTATAACAAGTGTGGAGACACTGCTGAGTTGTGTAAACTGAAATAGACAGAAGTCATTTAAGGGTTCAATCCTGTGTTTTAACTCTTAAACTCATGTTGTCTCCATGTTTGTTGCTGAGTGCTGATTGTTGTGTCATTTCTCCACTGCTCAGAGATCAGCTGTCAATCAAACATCATGGTGGTACTTTGACATCTTCTCATCAGTTGTTCTGTAAATGTTTGAGTGTCTTCAGGTGGCGCTCCTTCCTGTGTCTGTTTCACTGCTCATGATGATGTTTGTTCACCTGAACTGATATTTCTCTGCATGAATATGTAAACTTCTCTGTGCTCTAAAAGATATTTAGTTCTTTCTTTGTGCTTTGTATTGACATTTATCTGTCTGGCAGACCTATGAGCTTTATAAACCTGTAATTATCATGATCATAATCAATAAGGAGATCCTTCATTATTCTCGTTCACATCGCTGAGATTCTGCTCAAACAAACTGATCGTGTTTATGAAGTGAATCTGAACATGAGATCATTGAACAAGAGTCATTTAACAGACTTTACTGATGGGATGTGTGAACAAACTGAAGGTTTATATAATCAATAAACAAATATGAACAAAGTATATTCTTCCTGTCTTCATTCCAGGGTATCATACAAAGCTGATGGAGAAAATGTGAAACTAATATGAGAGAATAACTGAGACAGTTTTTCCTCCTGAAACACCACAATGTCCAGTGTTCATGTTTAACGTCAGTCAGTCTCTGTCCTTTCAAAAAAAACAGTTTGTCACAGAGAAATCAACAGAGTTTTCTATCAATTGCTGCTTTTTTTACTCTTTATTTTCTTTGTGCACTTAGTCAATAAACAGGATTTATTACACAGACTTAAAAACTGGTAAAATTAATTTGGTCAAGTTTGGGCGTGAGGAGGTTTTGTTGAGTCCTGACACACATGAGACAACAGATATTGTGTTTGATTCTCTATATTTGGTTACAGATATTTCAATGTTGTTTAATCAGAATTCAAGATATCAGAGGAAATTTAACCTACAGCCTCAAATCTCACATTCCCAAATACTATTTACAACTTGAGAGCTGATGTTATAATAATATTTGTAAAGTGGAAACTCCTCTCTACCATCTTTCCCGTGTGACCTGAATGCAGCATCAGTGTTACAGGGTGTGACTCCTGTGAACAAACTGACATAGTGTGATATTACATAGATTTAAATGTCTCTTTACTGATGTTGTTTGAAGCTGCCAAAAGGCTCAGTGAAGTTTTGACACGTCTTCCTGCAGTGAACATCACAGCAGGTTAACAAGAGAAATGTGAAACCTGATGCACAACACAAGAGGGCGTCCTCATCCTGCTAACCAGGGATGTAGTGGAGGTTAAAGCACCTCTACTCAGTCTGTCTGCATGTTTTAAACCATGTTTTTAAGCCCATCAGAAACTTTCTAATGTCTCATACATCATGGTCAGGTGTGTGGGACTTCTCTTAGTCAAAGTGAATTCTCCTTTTTTAGTTAAAAAACAACAGAAATGAGTGATTTTCCTGGTGTTAGTTTGTCTTGTGTCCCTCACTAACCGAGGCGTTTACTGTATGTCCTCCTTCATTTCACTTTTTAAAAACCTCACCTGTGTTTTTAATGTTTTAATATATTTTTACTATATTTTCTACTAACTTTCGTTTTTTTCTGCCTGCTACTGAAGTTCAGGTTGACCACAGTGTGTTTGGGTTGTGTGTCAGAAGGTTATTCTCATATTGAATCTTTTTTTTTGAAGAAATGTGTCGATAGCACCGATCAATAAGTTTCAGTTAAGAACATATTTTTAGTCTGATAAAAACCTTTATAGTTAAAGTGCATTGTGTCATACATCATGCTAAATGGTGTCAAACCGATATTAGTTCTTTAGTTATAGTTATTTAGTGAGGAACCATACTGTCACTGATTTAATGCACCACCCTGCCAGCACGCTCTGTGACCCAAATCAAACACACCCGAGATGTTGCAGACCAACAAGGTGCATGCTGGATCTGACCGACCTGCTAAATGCTAACATGCTCATGGTGGATCCTCCAGCGGTGACTTGTGTGTTCACTGAGGAACTTTTCCCGTCAGTGAGGTGTGTGTGAGGCCTTTCTGCTGTTTGTGACAATAATCCCTGATGTGACTGCAGAGCCTCATTCAGCTCAACATGTCTGAAAACTTTGAGGAGCAGCAGAGTTGAACCTGGAGCAGATCATGGAGGACTTCATGGTGCACGAGACTCACAGAATGACGTCCAGACAGGTGAGTACAACAAACTCACTGATGGATGTAACTCACTGTACAGAGAGGGACGTCAACAAACACTGTGTTGTATAGAAACGGAGCTGTGTGTGTGTGTGTGTGTGTGTGTGTGTGTGTGTGTGAGTGTGTGTGTGTGTGTGTGATCAGTGCATGGCTGTGAATCAATTGGTGACTTTGAATAAGTTTAGTAAGTCAATCAATGAAAAAGTTTTTGTTTTTGAAAAAAAGGTAAATAAGCTGAATAATATCGTCCTTCGATGAAACATTCCTGCTCGGCTTCTGGTTCCTTGTGTCAAGGTATTATGTTTCCTAATTGCAATTATATTCTTCTACCTTCAACCTCAGTGTTTTGTGTGTTTATTCAGAGTGTTTTAAGTGTTACAGAACAATTTCTCCACAACACTGTAGCCTACTTAATCTGACACAGCTCATTTTTCAAGAGCTAATACTGGAGGTTCTTAGTAAAAAAATATTCTGTTTATTAAGCTTAAACTATTGATATGATATGATTGAAAGTGGTGAGACGCTTAATTAACAACCGGCCTGGTTAAGCTCACAGAGGAGAAACAACAACAAGATGTAGTACCCATCCTGACCGTTTAAAGGCCCTGACATCTGGATTCTTCCCAAAGACTCAGAGAAACAGTGAAGACCAACCAGTAAGACACTACCAACTGAAACAAAACAAATTAATTAATATGCTGTTTTACTAAATCATCTGAAAAGAACTGAAGTTTGTTGCACACGTTGGAGCTCTCAAGCATATACTGGAGAAACAATATGATACAGAGTAGGTTTTACGACCTCGTCTTCTCTGGTTTTACGACTATCTACATTCCTGAGATGCAGACTCAAGCACACAAAGACACATTCAGTTCTCGATGAAGACTAAATGAAACTGACATTTAATGTGAATTGATATGTTATGCTGAGCTAACATATGTTTTCATCACGGGAAGTTTGTTTGATATTTACATGTCTAGGACAAGAAGAAAATACATTTTAAGGTTGGCCTTTGCCCCAGAACTGCAGAGACACAATCCTGCCAACCACCTCTACTACTTTTTTTTCCTGCATTCCTCTGTTAGTAATAAAAATCCATATCTGGGACAGAGTTAGTTCAGTTCAATTTATCATAACTCAAATACTCTAATCATTAGCTGCCGAGCAAAATCTTATAAATCACTTGGTCCCTCTGTATATTATTTTGATATATGCATGCTATACGTCCCCAGAGATCTTAAACAGAAATTCGGGTGCACATTAATGCCTCAGTTAAAGCTGCAGTATGCGAGATTGGCGAAAATATGATTTCAAAAAGTTATATTTAGAAAACGGCCGCTATATCGTGACAGTAGTACATGAAACAGGTAACCTGAAAAAATATCCTGTTCCTCTGTGTCCTGCTGTGTCCTCCGGTGCTCCCAACGGCATCTGAAGGATTTCACCTACCGGAGGAAAATAAGGTCCGCTGTCCAGCTACAGTCTATGAGAGCCGGCTGTCAATCACTCGCAAACTCCGACCAAACGGTCAAAGTAGGCAGCGCTGATCAAATATGAATCAATATTCTGTTACTGTAATGACTATTTCTCACCTCAAATGTTCTCAGAATCATCTTGTAGTTACTGTTTAGCTGTAAAATGAGAAAGTTTGTGACGCGGCCGCCATTGTAAAATCTGTTGAAGGAAGCCAAGTTCTGGTCACATGACCGGAGCACAGCCAATAGGAACGCTCTCTCTCTCTGAAATGACCTGTGATTGGTCAAAATCTGCCGTCACGGGCTAGATTTTTCTAAAGTCTGAAAACAGAGACATGATGAGGAGCAAAAGTCTAGTTTTCTCTGACCACTTGAATTACAATATGCTGAAAAGTTATTATGGAATTTTTGCCAAATTATGCCAAAACATTGTTGCCTACTGCCACTTTAATCCTTATATTTTGATTGTTTTGTTTTTAATCTACTTGAAGTGTATTACTCCTTTTAACGTTGTTTGTGAACCATACATAAATTGACTCCTTTTTTAACTGTTACACATGTTTAGAACAACTAAGTTCATGATAATCAACTCTGTTTACGTTTCCCTTAGTTTCATGTCGTCTAAGTGGAATTTTACTCTGCTGACAACCACTATCTTATTTATCTTATCTTACTGAAGCTCAGTCTCACAGACACAGCAGCCTGCGTGTTTCAGAGCAACCCCTCCCAAAAGTAGTTTAAATGAAAGAATCATGTAGTTTATTACATGGGAGGAGTGCTGCTTCCTGCCAACTTAACGGCCACACCTCTTGCTCAAGAGATAAGAAACAAAGAAAAGTCAACACTTCATGTTGATAGATAGATATAGATACATTTTAGATATATATATAGATATATAGATAGATAGATAGATAGATAGATAGATAGATAAAGAAATCCCTCTGATTGGCTTTTCAGCTTAAGCGAATCAGTGCACGAGAAGAGAAAAGGAAGTGAGGAAAGCTAGAAAATATGTAAAGTCAAGAGGACACACACAGAAGGTTCTTCTCATTTTTCATCTTTATCTCATCTAATCATTCCAACACACGAATATTTTTACAATGAGATGGCCATCTGGAATGAAGCTAAGTGGTGAGTGAGATTGGTGTGAAAATGGTCGGCAAACGCTGCTTTGTTTCGTGGTAAATGGACTTGCATTTATATAGCGCCTTTCTAGTCTTCCGACCTCTCAAAGTGCTTTATATGCTTTATGTGTTACATGTCAGCATTCACCCAATCACACACACATTCATACACTGATGGGAGAGGCTGCCATACAAGGTGTCACCTGCTCATTAGGATCTAAACTAATGCTCATTCACACACTGATGGCTCAGCCTTCGGGAGCAATTTGGGGTTCAGTATCTTGCCAAAGATATTGATTACTGAACTGCACCATCTTCCACACGGCGGAGCTGGGGATCAAACTACAGATCTTCCAATTAGTGGACGACCCGCTTTACCTTCTCAGCTACAACCGCCCCAATGTTGTTCATCACATCATACTATAGCTACTGCATAAATGTATTCAAGTATTTACAAGGTTATCCTCAAGGAACCCCAACTTTCTGTTGTACAACTCTTTGGTATATTTCAACAATTGTACATCCTGATCAGACCGGATTTATTCCAGGCAGGTTTTCATTTAGTAATGTTCGTCTGCTTTTAAATACTCTGTATTCAATTAATGAAAAGGACACACAAGCTGCAATCTTATCTCTTGATGCCCAAAAGGCGTTTGATCAGATCGAATGGCCCTATATGTTTGAGACAATGAAACAATTTGGGTTTGGAGAGAACTTTATAGAGTGGGTCAAAATGATTTATTCCAGTCCAGTATCTTATGTTCTCACTAATACAGATAAGTCTCAGCCTTTTGATTTGCAACATGGCGTAAGGCAGGGCGACCCTCTTTCTCCCCTCCTTTTTGATATTGCTTTAGAACCTCTTGCAATAGGAATCAGGAGCCACCCAGGTATCCATGGTATAACATTTGATAGTGTTGAAAGCCTTGTGAATTTATATGCTGATGATTTCTTGATTTGTTTATCTGATCCAGTAGTTTCAGTTCCTAATCTCCTGAACTACGTTAAATCATTTAGTAAACTGTCAGGGTATACAATTAATTGGGATAAACGTGAATTCATGCCTCTGATGAATAATCTGTGCCCTGCATTCTTGGAATCTCTCCCATTTAAGTTGGTTACCACCCACTTTACTTACCTTGGACTTAAGATCTCCAAACACCCCAAAATTTACTGAAATTGAATTTCTTGGATATGGTAGACAAATTAAAAGCTAACATTAGGGACTGGAAGTTGCTTCCCCTTTCTATGATTAGCCGCATCAATGCTATAAAAATGGTTGCACTTCCAAGGTTCCTGTACCTTTTCCAAAACCTCCCCATCTATTTACCGTTGTCTTTTTTTAAACAACTTGATTCAGTTATCCTCTCTTTTATCTGGGCAAATAACCCCCCTCGCACTTCTAAAGCACATTTACAGAAGAATGTACAGAGTGGTGGCCTTGGCCTTCCTGTATTTAGAAATTATTACTGGGCTACAAATGCAAGGGCTTTTACTTTTTGGCAATGGAGCTTCCCTGGTGATGACTCGGCTGCTGTGTCCCGACTCTGGTTAAAAATCGAATCCATGTCAGTTTCATGAACCTCTCTTCCAGCGCTGCTCTTTTCCCGACCACAGCTCTCTAATAAACTACTTGGTCACAATTTCATTCTCAGAAACTCCTTGAAGATTCTGAATCAAATAAAAAAATCCCTTGGACTGCCAGCTGTTTCTGTACACAACCCTATAGCATATAATCACTTGTTCAAACCAGCGCTGATGGATAGAGGGTTTCTGGACTGGAGGGAGAAGGGACTGTGCTGTATTGGAGATCTATATGTAGATAATAAATGTGCTTCATTCGCTCAGCTCCAAACTAAATACCATCTTCCCCAATCACATTTTTACCGCTACCTTCAAGTCAGGCATTTCATACAGGAGTGTATCCCAGAGTTCACAGTTAAACCAAAGAGACACATTTTTTATGACCTACTTCTCTCACAGCCAAATTCTAAACATTTGATCTCCCGCTTCGTCGCTGCTTATACAGTCCCAGTAAACACCGGTCATCTCAGAGACGACTGGGCCGAAGAATTGGGCGTTCCAGTGTCAGACGAACTATGGGAGGAGGGCCTGTCCAGTATACAGAGCTGTTCTAGCAATTCTAGATATAGATTAATTCAATTTAAAGTCGTACACCGACTTCATTGCTCTAAGACTAAACTTAGTAGGATATATGAATCAGTCTCCCCCATCTGTAACAGATGTAGTATTGCAGAAGGATCACTATCACACTTATTCTGGCATTGTCCGGTATTGAGTAACTTCTGGTGTGACATTTTAATTGGTTTTCCAAACAATATGAAATAAACATTCAGCCAGACTGTAATTTGGTAATATTTGGATGCTCTGACAGGACGAGGACCCTTCCCTCCGATCAAAAGCAGGCTCTCAAGGCAGGCATGATTGCGGAAAAAAAAATAATATTATTAAATTGGAAGTCTCCATCATCACCATGTTTCAGGAGGTGGCTAAATGAAATGCTTTCCATCGCTAAGATGGAACGGATTCGCCTTAGCAAATGTAACTCACAAAAATGTTTTTAAAGGTGTGGAAACCATTTTTGACATTGCTTGATAAGACCTAATTGTATTGTATAGCTCATGAGCTTTGCTGCTATGTTGTATCTTTATTTTGTGCAAACTCTGCTTTACCCTGTACAGTATGCTGACTAATATTCTGGCAGTCTCTCACCCGTATGTGTGTGTTTCTTTTTTTTTTTTTGGCTGTTTGATTTTTTTTCTGTTGTTTGATTGTTTTTTTTTTCTCACTCTTTACCCTGAAGGGGTTTCCTGTTTTGCTTATATTGCTGTCATCTGGCAGCTCTGCACTTATTCTTGACATGTACCCCTTGTCCTTTTTTTTTCTCTTTCTGTTACTTTGTATAAGGTGTTTTATGTCTTGTGTGTGTCTATTGTAAAAAAGCTGAAAATAAATATAAAAAAAAAAAAAGAAGTACATTCAGGAGGTGATTCAGGATGGTGAGAGTTATGGCCAGCAGATGGCGCTGTCGACCAGTCTGACCCAACATGTTCTACTTGTGATAACTGTTGTCAAATATTTTTGGCTGGACCGCAGAGGGCCAGCCCTACAGACGCAAAAGTCTGTCACTGAGTGAGTGAGTGAGTGACTGAGTGATAGAGTTACAGGATTGGTCGGCAGACTGCTGGAGTCTCCTCATTGGTCGTTGCTCTTTCAAAATGAAAAGGCGGAGAACAGTTCTGTGTTTACGTTTTCTGGGGAGCGTGTCAGCGGTTCAATGTAACATTACATAGTGCTGTTGTTGTGCATGTGCTATTGTTTATGTTCGTTTAAGTTACGTTATGTTCGCAAATTTTCGCCTCGATTTCCTCCATTTCCGCCATGAACTGACTATCTAGCAGCCACACGTCGCTGCTGCGGTATGAACCCAAAATAAACAGACTGTGCTGTGATTTAATTGCAATAAACAGATCAAAATAATGCCGAAATAACAACATAAATATATCGATTTGTAAAAAGACCGAATTCCTTCTTTGTCAAGTCTGTCCGCAACACAACAAGCAAACAACTTTTAAAATGCTTGTTTTCTGAACGGAGTTCGGATCGATCAATGCCAGGCTGTGATAACACCAGCTACTCAATCAACACTCAACATAACGTCATCTAGGCTTAAATACGGCAGCGACGTTGTTGTAAACGGATCAAGTCTGCCGAAATAACTGCATAATGATGCTGATTAGTAAAAAGTCTGAATTCATACTTTGTCGGGTCTGTCCGCAAGACGAAAAGCAAACAACTTTTAAAATGCTTGTTTTCTGAATGGAGTTCGGATCGATCAGTGGCAGGCTGCGTTAACATTGCAGCTGCTCCATTAACACTCCATCTAGGAATAAATACAGCAACAACGTCAGTGATGACAGCTGGAATATCTCAACGCTGATAAACTTTCGCAACGTATATTGAACACCACTTATATGATGAATGCTTTTGAAACACATGCTTTCATAAAAATCTGAAATACTTTTAATCTTGCATAATGTATTTCATGCTAATACCTTTTCACCTTGTATAAAATGTATAATATACTGACTAGTAAATGTTACCATTTACATTACTGAATGCCATTTGCTTCATTATAAGTTGGCTTTCAGTCAAACATTAATATATAAGTGAAAAAAACTGTTCACAAAACATTATAGACATGACCACTGACTATTTGTGTAACAATTTAGCTACAAATTCACAGACTTGACCATACGGTGCAGCCATATACTCGGTTTTGACCGAGTCTTGTTTGATGATTCACTGAGATGATAATGTTAACATGTGTACAGGCCAACTTTTGTGATGGAAAACAACATTTAAACACAAATTTTTCTTCTTTGAATTAAAATTGTTGTCAGCTTCTTAAGTTGTGAAACTCCAAAAAAAAAAAAAAAAACTCTTTGGTGTAACTGATGTTTAACTTTGCATTTTCATTCATTTGTGTGTTGCCCAGGTTGTTTTGTGTGCACTCACCATTTTGCCAAGAATGGTGATCTTCGGCCCAAGCTGTTTGTGGATGGCAAAGATATGGATCAGACATAGTGTGAAGACCATGAAATCTATGGCCATCAGAGCTCGGCCAAACTCATAAGACCAGGGAAACATTCTAGGAAACAAAACAGTGCAGTCAATCACCGGTAATATGTCACACAATATATTCATCTAGATTATGAACTTAACCCAACAAAAGAAGGGATATTGACTGGCTGTCTGCACAAATACATAACATCCAGCGTTACATTGGTCAGTGTAAAATCTTCTGTCAGAGGAGTCACCTGCAGCACAAGGTGAAGAGAGCGCTGGCTGTGAGATCACACTTGTTCCACACATCCTGGATGTATTTCCTCATCCTCTGGAGCAGAAGGAGGCTTCCCTCACAGAAGGTCTGTCAACCAGAGTGAGAAGACTTTCAGGTGATCTGGTAACCAGTTAGCATTCAGCGCTGACGGGGTATCAGGTTCCAGAGAGAACATGAAATACAATCCAGTTTCAGTAACAGATCCACAAGTTTGAAGGCTTATCAGACACCAAACACACTGCAGAGCGGTTTATAACTATTGTAAAAAAGTAGAACTATGTGCCGATATGTGTGTGCATGCTAATGTCTAAACACCCAACCTGCCGAAACTCTTCACACACTAAGGTGAAAACCCAAAAGTAAAGCACAAATTCCAGAGTGGCGGGGCCGTCAGGGGGCGGGCGCTTGAAGTCCACCAACAGAACATAGGCAAACAGGCAGAGGAACAGGAAGTACATCAGCACATTGCCAAGGAACGAGGTGACAGGGGCAAACCAGAACTGTCTCCACCGTGATACAAGAAATGGTCTCTTGGAGTTGGATGGCGAAGAGTCTGAAGTAAAGAGAAGAAAATGTTTTTTAGTTTAAGTGACATTTTTTTTTTTTTAAATTGGTCCATCGACAGATAACGCTGTCACAATTTTTACGATATTGTAACCTTAGTTCTATAAGCACAGGTGGAGCCCTCTACTGAACTCCATGGGTACATTGAACAGACAGTTTGCTACAGAGACTGTGCAATAATGTCAGTTTTCCACAAGATACCACTGCCCCACCCCTACCAGTTAGTAGTTCTTGAATGTTTATTATTTGACGTGAATGCATACATGGGAAATGGTGACAGATCTATCTGGACACTTACTTCAGTGACCATGACACCTTTTATGTAAGCTGGCATCAGGTGCGTTGCTTCTGAGCTATTGCTCACACAGACCATGAGCCAGTCGTCCTACAAGGAGCTGTAAGCAGTCTGTGGCGGGTCCATTGTGCAGTGGCCATCTCTGTTCTTTTTGACTGGACCGCAGAGGGCCGACCTTACAAACACAAGAGTCTGTCACTAAGTGAGTGAGTGAGAGAGTGAGTCAGTGAGTGAGAGAGTGAGTGAGTGAGTGAGTGAGTGAGTGAGTGAGTGAGTGAGTGAGTGAGTGAGTGATGAACAGTCCTTTATGCAAATGAGCCCGTCCAACACGACATATCTGGCTCACAAAACTTGGACCAAGCTGTCAAACTAAGCAATCTAGTTCTAAAAATGAAACCAGATTCAGCAGTGGCTTTGTCGCCTATTTCTCACTTAAAATGTTTCAGAAGTAGATTTTGGTGGATTGTTTAGAAGGAATAACAGAAAGTTTACGAGCAACAGAATTGTGAATCAGCAACAGAAGTGCAGCCTTATTTGTCTCCAATGCTTGTAACTGACTTAACTCCTGGTTTGATAGAAATCAGTATACACAGAAAGACACGGGCTGTGTCCAAAGTCACTCATTACTGACTCTACACCTGTCAGTGGAGTCGAGTGTTTATTCTGTAGGGAAAAAGAGAGGTGGGAGTGATTTTGGACACAGCCAAAGTCATGTTAGATAAAGTGTTGTAGGAGGAGCCTCACACCTCCATCACCTTTTACTGAGCCATCCTCTCATATGGAACATTTGTATGAATATAACTGGGACAATATTGCCAAAGCGTCAAGTAATAATGAGATTATGAAGAAAAAGAACAAGGTACAATTCATAAACAATGACACAAACATTACATAACAAACATAGCAAACACTATGTGTGTGTGTTTAACAATATAAGTGACAGATAGTAGGTCTATATTCATCTACAGTCTGTGAGCTCAACCATATGGACATTTGGTATTAGAGACTTGGAATAGACCTACTATCTATCACTTATATTCTATAACATAATATCAGTTCATTGTCCCTTTTTTGATGGCATATTTTACTTGTCTAATATCCTACGTTCATTTACCAGTTGGTAGCTTAATTTAGATTTGTAGAAACTAGCTAACACCCACACATATCAGACAGGTATAATTTGAAACAAACATTCATACTGCACTGTATTAGTCGAGGTTGATTATATTTTTGATTTTATTTATTTCCCTACTTGCATCTTTATTTTAAATATGGATTAAACTCTGGATAAATGAGGTGGATAAAAAAAAACAGTGTGAAGACTGGAAACCAGAATCAAAACAATGAGCTAAAAGAGGCTAAAAAGCTCTTAGGGAAACTACAGAGATAAATACGGTGCACTTTGACACAATGGCCCTGAGTAAACTCTGTATGTGTGTGTGTGATAAGAAGAAGAAACCTTTATTTGTCATAGTACATACAGGTACATACATTAAATTTGACCTCTACATTTAACCCATCCTCAGTATTTTAGGAGCAGTGAGCTGCTGCAAGCGCCCGGGGAGCAACTCGGGGTTTAGTGTCAAGGACAAGGACACTTCGACATGCAGTCTGTAGGAGCCGGGGATCGAACCGCCAATCTTGTGGTTAAAGGACGACCCGCTCTACCCTCATGGAGTTCAGGGGGTCAGCTTGGAGAAAGTGGAGACGGATCTACAACAGAAGAAGAAAAATAAATATTATTCCCAAATAGGATCCTTCAACAAGACAAAAGATTGATTCTCTACGGCGATTTAAAGAATACAAAAACAATACAGGCTGATCCAGATGTTACAGACACAGCACCTCTGGGAGATTAATATGTGTCTACAACTAATGGCTAATCTGACAATTTAATTATACAACAATTAATTATAATCTAGTGTTATATTTTCATCCCGATTTGGATGCAAATTTCATCACATCTTAACCTCTTAAACATTACTGTCTTTCAGAGGCTGGAGTTCAGTTTTAAAGTTAGAGTGAAGATACTGGTATCATAATAATAAGCTAGATAACCTTCTGGGTTCTAAGTCTCCCCTTTACAGACATGCCCACTTTATGATAATCACATGCAGTTTTTTTGCATGCAGTATAAATGTGTAATCTTTGGCTACTCTAAAAATGGTGTGTTTGAATATTTCTGCATACTGGGGTCCCTAAACAGTCTTGACTTGCATAAATTGACTGGAAAGCTGACACTATTTTGGATTCAGTGAGCCCAACTGTATTCATGTGTGATGATGTTTGTCCCACATAGGAGACATTTCATTGCAGTGAGACCATATTTTGAAACTGCACTGTGGTGACCTCTAGGATAATCACAGCCTCATGAAACTTTACAACCACAAACTGGAGACCTAGAGCATTCAGAGGATGGATGGATCAAACTTGAGACCTAGAGCATTCAGAGGATGGATGGATCAAACTAGAGACCTAGAGCATTCAGAGGATGGATGGATCAAACTAGAGACCTAGAGCATTCAGAGGATGGATGGATCAAACTGGAGACCTAGAGCATTCAGAGGATGGATGGATCAAACTAGAGACCTAGAGCATTCAGAGGATGGATGGATCAAACTAGAGACCTAGAGCATTCAGAGGATGGATGGATCAAACTAGAGACCTAGAGCATTCAGAGGATGGATGGATCAAACTGGAGACCTAGAGCATTCAGAGGATGGATGGATCAAACTAGAGACCTAGAGCATTCAGAGGATGGATGGATCAAACTAGAGACCTAGAGCATTCAGAGGATGGATGGATCAAACTGGAGACCTAGAGCATTCAGAGGATGGATGGATCAAACTAGAGACCTAGAGCATTCAGAGGATGGATGGCTTGGAAGTGCTCGCCATCCAATCGCTGAAAAATGCAATTCTTGCAGAAATCTCCAGATGTCAAAAGGTGTTTGATACCGAATCACAGCATGTCTTTTTCTGTGGTGTTCCTCAAGGTTTTGGTGTCTTAATGTGGTATGTTGGAGGAATTTTTGACATTTTTTTTAATCAATTCTTGAGTGGTAAACAATTTTATTACATTTATCACCAAATCTGTGTATTAAACGGTATCAACCCAAAAATTGCTGCAACAACGTATGAGACATAACTGATCATGGGAATGACCATCATATACTTCCATCATAATCTTCTAAGCCCTCGTACACTCTAAACTTTCAACATTTGAACCAAAACTCAATGTTTATTACAGATTTATGACTAGAAAAACTGAGCTGCATCTCAAATTAATCTTCAGGTTCAGATAACGTACACCACTTCTATGTGGTATAAACTGCTGACCTGCCATCTCCCCCTAAAGACCCCCTGCACCCCCTAAAAAAGACAAAAAAAAATGTCTTTATCATATGAAAAGCTTCAGTAGTTATCCAACCTGTGGGATCGTCTGACTGCTCATGTTGCCTGTACCAATTAACTTTTTCTTTAAGAGGTTACGGTCAGATGTCCAGTGATTTTACCTCTGAGGAGCGGAGGGGGGGGGCCAGCCTTTATCACATCACTCTGAGACAGAGCGTCTGTCATCCAGGAGAGAGCGCTGCAGCAGTACTCCAGCTGGGAGAAAGATACACAGTCAGATTGATGAGTACTGAGCAGGCAGAGCCGACAGCTGCAGGGAAACCAGACACGCACACGCACACGCACACGCACACGCACACGCACACGCACACGCACACGCACACGCACACACACAATCAATCCATACGTGAGAGATTGTACACAGTGAAACACCTATTGTCAAAATAGGTGGGCTCTTTTTATTTCATCTGGACTTAATGAGGAAAATGTAATGAATAGAATTAAAAATAATAATAATAATATTGTGGCCAAAATGAATGGCAATGACTTGGAGCTGCAGACGGACAACCTGTCGAATATTCAGTTGTGGCTCTGAGCTAAAGAAGTCTCTTGCTGGGAATAGCTGTTTCCTAGTACATACAAAGACTCTGTATAAAGAATCTATTGGTAAAACAGCAGCATGTTTTCTGGCCTTAATAAGAGCCTGGATATAACTGATGATTTACTGGTACAGATTAGGCTCACTAGATCTTCCTTGTGCATTAAGGTATGCCAGTGGTGGACTAAGGTATGCCAGTGGTGGACTAAGGTATGCCAGTGGTGGACTAAGGTATGCCAGTGGTGGACTAAGGTATGCCAGTGGTGGACTAAGGTATGCCAGTGTCAGTAGTGGACTGACCTCTGTCTCCAGCATCCGCAACCTCCGGTCGTGGTCACGTATCTCTGCCATCTGCTTCAGCACGCTGTCCACCCTGCAGAAACAAACACACAGAAATAATCCCGCCTCAGCTAGAATGTCAGTCTGAGTTCAGCTCAGTTCAACAAGATGGAATATGATCACAAAAGGACTTCAGAAATGTCTATAAGTAAGAGACACAGTAACAGTGTAACCTCATTGAAAGGTGTGATTACATTTTGGACACATAATATATATACAAACATTAGATAATCACTAAAAATAATTGTGACCAGGATATTGTAAATAGTACACTACACAGTCTGTAGTAGGATATTTTACAGTGGAAAAATGCTCAGTGTCTCTAACATATATGACATTTCTGTACGATTATGTTATTATTTGACATATACGCCAATATCAATATATTTAGTAATTTAATGTTGATGTATTGGCTGGGTTCGATGTTCCACATTTCTTTCTTTCAGTCTAATTTAATTGCAAATGTAATGAATGGTTAGGTCTAACCCAGAGAAGGAAATGGCTCTTACACATTCATGTCGTTAACATTATATAAAGTCACAACAGTAACGAAGGCAACTTACTTGACAGATGTACATTTAAGTCGTGCTGAGTCACTCTCCCTTTGCAGCTTATTCTGAGCTGAGAGGAGGTTTTCTTTCTGGATAGCCTCCCATGTGTTGAGGCGGCTGGCCTTCCTGCCCCGCAGCTCCAGAACTGAGGACGGAGAAGATCAGTAAATTGACTGGAACGAGGGCAAGATTAGAAAGCACACGTGGATGCACATTGTTTGTGGATATCCGTAGAGATCCTCCACCAGTTGGAGACCGGTACCCAAAACAGGAACACGTGCTTCCCCCTTGCTCTTTCCTTAAAGTCCAATGTATGACAGGACTAATTTGTCCTGGGCTCAGCACCCTTCTGTTCCTGAGCGAGTAAACTAATCTACAATGCATCTGAGGTATACCAGTTGTTTTCCTTGAACACGGAATCAAAAACAGTATCGCTGACAATGTGAAACCTTGGTGGAGCCACACATCATCTGACAAACACCTTGACATGCTACCAAGAATGCAGAGACAGCTCTCTCTCTTGGCTATAAAGGGACCAGGAGCCTGACTTTGGACCAGCTGTCATGGCATCCCAAGACACAGATGTAGGTCATCTTCACTAGTTTTTCTTACCGCTCCATCCTTTCCCTACTAAATGCCTTGTCCTCCTTTCACTCATGTCCTCTCTTTTCATGCTGTACTTGCTACTTCTCACCAAAGTGTTTGCTTTTGACCGAGGGAATTTGGCGGATCTATCTCTTGATGAAAAGGTGGAGATGTGAGATGATGATGAAGGGCGGTGCAAGGCAGGGCCTTGACTGGTACTCCACAATCAGGTTGTAACGCTGAAACTTCCAGTAGGTGTCGCTGCGCTCCTGCACTTTGGAGAAGGTGTAGCTGTAGACAGTAAATTGAAATCACATTATGCAATATACAGAGAGTTAAAATGCTTTCCTTCACTGGGTTTCCATGCTGTACAACATACAGTTCAATGTGTCATGTTTGAAATCTGTTTAATCCAGAGGTCAGCAACCTGCAGCTCTTTAGCCCCTCTCCAGTGGCTCCCTGTGGATTTTTAAAAATGGAAATGAATAACTGTTTTTTGTTTACATTTTCATTTATCATTGTTGTAGGTCTATGGTACGACAGTACGACGGAGTATTAGGGCTACACTGAGGAAAAAAAATAAATCTGAGATTTCGAGAATAAAGTCATAATATTATGAGAATAATGTCATAATATTATAAAGTAGTAATTTTACGTGTTATTTTCTTTTTTCCTCGTAAAGTTTGTGATTCTCTCGCGTAATGTTGATTCTCTTCCATGAGCTGGCTGGCCACATTGTAGCCTGTGATGAGTTTCATGCCCGACCACACCTCTCTCATGTTGTTCTGTTGTAGCTTATTTTCCAACTTCCTCCTGTAGATGTCCTTGCTCTCCCTGATCTTCACCTTAAGCTCCTTCTGCACTCGTCTCAGTTCCTCCCTATTTCCATCTCTAAAGGACCTCTTTTTTGCATTCAGAAGGGCCTTAAGGTCTCCAGTGACCCAGGGTTTATTATTTGGGAAGCACCGTACTGTTCTGGGTGGTGCAACATTGTCCTGACAGAAGTTAATATATCCAGTTATGCAGTCTGTTAGGCCATCTATATCCTCCCCAAAAGAGTCACTGAACTCATCCCAGACAGTTGTCTCAAAACAGTCTCTCAGTGCCTCTTCATTCTCTGATGTCCATCTCCTCACTGACCTGGTGGTCACCGGTTGTTGTTGTATGAGGGGCTTATAGAGAGGCCAAAGGTGTACAAGGTTATGGTTGGATTTCCCCAGGGGAGGGAGAGGAGTGGAGCTGTATGCCTCCGTAACTGTTTAAAAGTGTGAAGTGTGGATGAAAGAGAGCCATGGTTAAAGTCACCAGATATGGCTATGAAAGCATTGGGATGTTCTGTTTGCACCTTCGCTGTGACCGAATGGATGACGTCACATGCGTGCTTGGCGTCAGCAGAGGGCGGGATGTAGACGACCAAAACAATAACATGTGAGAACTCTCGTGTTCCAAATCGCATACTTTTTACTTTTAGTACATACTGTACTTCAGGAAGTCTACACCACCCCCACGACCAGTCCAGATCGATGGGGACGAGGTGGAGGTTGTGGGTACCTACAAGTACCTCGGGCTGCAGCTGGACAACAAACTGGACTGGACAATAAACACTGACCACCTCTACAGGAAGGGCCAAAGCAGACTGTACTTCCTGAGGAGGCTGGGATCATTCAACATCTGCACAAAACTCCTGCGGATGTTTTATCAATCTGTGGTCGCCAGCGTCCTTTTCTGCGCTGTGGTGTGCTGGGGGGGGAGCACAAGTAAGAGGGACACCTCGAGACTGGACAAGCTGATCAGGCGGGCCGGCTCTGTGGTCGGCATGGAGCTCGACTCTCTGGTGACGGTGGCAGAGGAAAGAACACTCAACAGACTGCTGGCCATACTGGACAACGCCAGCCATCCTCTTCACGCCGTCATCACCAAACAGAGGAGCTTGTTCAGCGGCAGGTTGCTGCTCCCAATGTGCTCCACAGACAGACTCAGGAAATCCTTTGTCCCCCGAGCCATCAAACACATGTTGCTTAGATCAGAGCTCAAACTAGTTTCAGTTATACGGAAGTGAAACTCAGACAGTCGTTGTCACTGAGAGGTGAAATGGCGCAGAAAGAAGTTCAGCTGGAGCGGGAAACCTTCTCTTGTTCCATCTGTCTGGATCTACTGAAGGATCCGGTGGCTACTTCCTGTGGACACAGCTACTGCATGAACTGTATTAAAGGCTTCTGGGATGTAGAGGATGAGAAGAAGATCCACAGCTGCCCTCAGTGTAGGCAGACCTTCACACCGAGGCCTGTGCTGATGAAAAACACCATGTTAGCAGCTTTAGTGGAGGAACTGAAGAAGACTGGACTCCAAGCTGCTCCTGCTGATCACTGCTATGCTGGACCTGAAGATGTGGCCTGTGATGTCTGCACTGGGAGGAAACTGAAAGCCTTCAAGTCCTGTCTGGTGTGTCTGGTCTCTTACTGTGAGAAACACCTCCAGCCTCATTATGACTCAGCTCCGTTAAAGAGACACAAGCTGGTGGAGCCCTCCAAGAAGCTCCAGGAGAACATCTGCTCTCGTCACGACGAGGTGATGAAGATGTTCTGTCGTACTGATCAGCAGTGTATCTGTTATCTCTGCTTTGTGGATGAACATAAAGGTCACGACACCGTCACAGCAGAAAGGACTGAGAGGCAGAGAGAGCTGGAGGAGAGTCGACTCAACATCCAGCAGAGGATCCAGGACAGAGAGAAAGATGTGAAGCTGCGCCAACAGGAGGTGGAGGCTGTCAATCGCTCTGCTGATAAAGCAGTGGAGGACAGTGAGAAGATCTTCACCGAGCTGATCCGTCTCATGGAGAAAAGAAGCTGTGATGTGAAGCAACAGGTCAGATCCCAGCAGGAAAGTGAAGTGAGTCGAGTCAAAGAGCTTCAGGAGAAGCTGGAGCAGGAGATCACTGAGCTGAAGAGGAGAGACGCTGAGCTGAAGCTGCTGTCACACACAGAGGATCACAACCAGTTTCTACTCAACTACCCCTCACTGTCATCACTCAGTGAATCTACATCCAGCATCAATATCCGTCCTCTGAGCTACTTTGAAGACGTGACGGCGGCTGTGTCAGAAGTCAGAGATAAACTACAGGACGTTCTGAGAGAGAAATGGACAAACGTCTCACAGACAGTTACTGAAGTGGATGTTTTACTGTCACAACCAGAGCCCAAGACCAGAGCTGGGTTCTTAAAATATTCACGAGAAATCACACTGGATCCAAACACAGCATGCACAAAGCTGTTATTATCTGAGGGGAACAGAAAAGCAACAGTAATGAGACAACAACAGTCTTATTCTAGTCACCCAGACAGATTCACTGTATATCCTCAGGTCCTGAGTAGAGAGAGTCTGACTGGACGTTGTTACTGGGAGGTGGAGCGGAGAGGGGGAGGAGTTTATGTAGCAGTCGCATACAAGAGTATCAATAGAGCAGGGGGGTTGAATGAATGTGTGTTTGGATACAATGACAAATCTTGGGCGTTATATTGTAACCAAAACAGTTATACATTTTGGTACAACAATGTCAAAACCCCCGTCTCAGGTCCTCAGTCCTCCAGAGTGTCACAGCCTGGCTCAAAGCTGTGACAAAGAGGGAGACAGATACGAGATGGTGGCAAAGAACACTTACATTTATTTTAACAAAGCACAAAAGTAACTCAATGCAACGTGTAGAAATCAGTAAATCAGTGGTGTGGAGCAGGTATGGGTGTGTGTGTATGTGTATTGTGAAAAGAACAAAAGATAATTCAAGTCTGTGCCATGCTGCTGGGAGTGTTGAGTCTTCCAGAGAGAGAGAGAGACTGCAGACTGAGGCAGCTATTTGAAGGGGAGAGCACCCCAGGCCCAGGTGTGGCTCATCCCACTAACGACCCTCTTTCCTGCAAGACAGAAGGAGAAACAGCAGCAGCAAGCAAAAGGAGAGGGAGGAGGGGTCGTCACACCCCCCCCCCCCATAAAAAGGGGGTTCCCACCAGGAATCCCAACAGACGCCTTAACAAAAAGTATTCAAAAATAATAACCCTCCAGCCATTTTTTCAATTTCTGAATTATACCAATACTATTTACCAAGTTCTGCAACCCTTGAACATGCCAGCATACTCACCCATTCTGTAGTGACCCCCCCGATCCCTGTCCCTCTCCGCCATGCACCCAGCAACCCCGGTGCCTGGAGAAGCAATTTTAAGAGTAACAGTAGAAAAAAGATGGGAGACCAGGATAACACACACAGACTGTAAGCATCCTAAGTGCTAGGTGCTCTCGACAAAGCGTCCGCCACGATGTTTTCTGAACCTTTAATGTGGCGAATGTCTAGACAATATGATTGCAAGAACAAGAACCAACGCATCAATCGGCGGTTCGGGCAAAAGAAGGAGTTCAGAAATGTTATGGGGTTATGATCTGTATAGACCACGAGAGGAACACTAGAGTCGACATAAACTTCAAAATGTTGCAACACCCACACAAGGGCGAGAGTTTCCTTCTCTATGACAGAATAATTTAGCTGATAGGAGTTAAATTTCTTTGAGAAAAAACTCACGGGACACTCAACACCGTTACTGTCACATTGAAACAACACCGCGCCTGTACCAACATCACTCGCGTCCACCTGCAGCTCAAATGGATGGTCCAAACAAGGAGCTGCAAGGACAGGAGGAAAACACAAGACAGCTTTAACATTTTCAAAAGCTTGCTGACATGAGGCTGACCAGACAAACTTTACTCTTGCTTTCAACAAATCTGTCAGTGGTGCTACTACAGTTTAAAAATTATTACAGAAACTGCGGTAGTACCCCACCAGACCTAGAAAGCGCATGAGCTCTTTCTTGGTTGTGGGGACTGGATACTGCTCGATCGCAGTCACCTTGCCTGTACCGGTCGTACCTGCCCTTGTCCTACTACCTTACCAAGGTAGGTGACAGTAGCCTTCGCAACTCACACTTCGCTAGGTTAACTGTCAGGTGCGCGTCACGGAGACGATCAAACAGCTGACGGATACGGTGGACATGTCTTGCCAGGTATCACTGTAGACACAACATCGTCGAGGTACACCGCACAACCGTCCAGACCGGACACAACAAGATTCATCAACCGTTGAAAGGTCGCCGGTGCATTCCGCAGCCCAAAACTCATCACTGAGTAGGAGAACAGACCAAAAGGAGTTATGAAAGCAGAAATCTCTTTAGCTCTCTGTGACAATGGAACTTGCCAATACCCTTTGAGTAGGTCAAATTTACTGACAAAGTTAGCCGAGCCTACCTGATCCACACAGTCCTCCATTCGAGGCAGTGGATAAGCGTCAGGTTTAGTCACACCATTTGCCTTACGATAATCCGTGCAAAACCTCGGACTCTTATCTGCTTTGTCCACAAGCAAACAGGGAGAGGCCCAGCTGGATGAAGACGGTTCAGCAATGTTGTTATCGAGCATGTACTCTATTTCTC
The DNA here is from genome assembly GCA_916701645.2 of Sebastolobus alascanus. Lineage (NCBI taxonomy): Eukaryota > Metazoa > Chordata > Actinopteri > Perciformes > Sebastidae > Sebastolobus > Sebastolobus alascanus. The sequence continues at coordinate 19,242 of CAKAOJ020000918.1, read as the reverse complement.
TTTCCATTACCTTCCGTTTTTCCTCCGACACTCGGTAAAAACGCTGGCAGGATTGGCTGCACGTCACCCACATCAATATCGTGCTCTATCAAATGTGTGCGAGTTGGAACATCATTAAATAGGCACAGGTGATCATTGACAAGAGCAGACAACTCGGCACGCCGCTCTGTGGACAAGTGACTGAACAATGACTCCAAATTACCCAGTGTTTCAGAATTTTTCAACCGGCCTCGCAACAGGCTCTCATCAGGCGGAACCACCCCATCATCCTCATGTATGGGAAAATCAACAGCTGACCTGCCTCCCCACAGTGTCTGCCACCAACACAGGTTTGACAGCCTGCTGCTCAGCTGCTAGGTCACTGCAGGAAACAGACAAAAGAGAGTCAGGTACAGACACAGTGAAGACCCCACTCTCTCCTGTGCTTCTCTGCTCAAGTTCAGGTTCTGCCTCCACAAGGGACATAGTCTGCGTAACTGCACAAGTGGTGAGAACACCAGGAAAACACTGTGCACTCTCATTAGGCAACTCAGTAACAAAGGGTAAAGACTTTACCACAGGAGGGGGCGGACCATCAGCCCACACACGGCTACCAGCCAGGTCATTCCCCAGGATGACATCCACGCCTCTGATTGGCAGTGCAGGACGCGTGCCCATGGCCACCTCGCCCTGAACCAACCCACAGTCAAGCTCCAACTTATGCACTGGAACAGGTAACACATTTAAACCCATTCCCCGCATCAGAATGCAATCCCCAGTATCAGTGCTCTGAGAAAAAGCCAGGACAGAACTCACAATGAATGAATTAAAGGCTCCCGTATCTCTCAGGATCTTTACCGGTACCTTAACATCACTGCCCACCAGCGACACATGGCCCTCAGAGACAAAATCTGAAAAATCAGACTCATCCAGGCCGCAATCCACATCAGACCCCACATCAGCCTCCACCTGCTCACAAGGAGATGCAACACAAGGTTTTACACAAGGAGAAATGACACATTGAGAACTGAGAAGATTTATTTTTCTGACAGAAGCAGCTAGTGCTACAGGCTTAACATGCACACTTTTACCACTGGATTTAACAGGGCATTCATCTTTCCAATGACCCCTACCGCCACAGTAGTTACAGACATTTCCTGGATCAAACTGCACCTGACTACGTGTAGCCCTTTCTGGCCTACCATAGCGTGGACCGGCTCCCTCATCCCACCGTTTACTTGCTGGACGAAACCTGCCGCTTTCTCCCCAGTAGTAAGTGTCGTCACGGTGTGTCAACACGTACTCATCAGCTAAAGTAGCAGCCTCTGACGCCGTCTTCACTTTATGCTCATTAACGTAAGTCGCGATGTGACGGGGAACAGAGTTTTTAAACTGTTCCAGAACAATCAAATCACACAAGTCAGCATAGGTATTAACCCCCAGTGAAATACACCAACGGTTGAAATGAGTGGTTAACACCCTGGCAAACTCCATGTGTGTTTGTTTAGCAGATTTCTCCCACAACCGAAACTTCTGGCGATATGCCTCAGGCACCAACTCATACGCTTTCAACACTGCAGATTTGACTGACAAGTAAATTTACTTTCAGCCACACTAAGGGCGGAGTATGCTTCCTGTGCCTTACCTGTCAAAACGCACTGCAACAGTAATGTACGCTCTGCATCAGACCAATCTCTGCTCTCTGAAACACGCTCAAAGAGTGAGAAAAATGTATCAGGATCACGTTCACAAAACTGAGGAACCAAACGCAGACTAATGCCAACATCAAAAGCACGTGAAGGCCCAGGCCAAACAGGAGCCTGGCCCCCACCACCAACACTCTGCAAACTTAACCTGCGCTCCTCTATCTCAAGTCTTTTAATATCAGCTTGCAACAATAGTAACTCTTTGCGCTGCTCAAAAGTTAACTCTGGACTCACTCCAGCTACAGTAGAGACAGACGCACCAACTGTGTCCACTACAGCACCTACAGCATGCAACTTAGACTCAAGAACACCCATTTCCAACAGATTCTCTCTAAGAATACGTTTCATGTTCTCCTTTGACCGTCTATCCCCAACATCCATCTCAAAGTGGTCAGCGATTTTCACTAATTGCTCACGTGAACAACGCTCCAATAACTCCTCCGAAGGAGTTTTCAAAAATTCCTCAACAGTATCCATGACTGAGGAACACGACTGGATAAATCTTACCTGCCCGAATTACGCACAACCAAAACTGATGCGCCACGACTAAACTCCCAGTGACCAAAAGCCAGAGCTCAACAGTCCATACACAGCTGAAACCGTCACCGCAGCTCCGTCCCTCTGACTGCCTAACCAAAATCTAGCTAAACTCCCCCCCTAGGCTTCAGGTGTTACTTGTGGTAGGTACTTATGCACTGAAACCCGCAAGCCCGGTGAAGCAACCAACAACTGGCGACCCCCCCTGCAGCCTCGGACGTGCTCCTGAGACAACTGCTCTGGCCACGTTCACACCACACTACAAACCCCCCAACAAACTCCTAGGGAATTCGCTCTTAAGCCTAACAGGGACAGAACAACAGCAACTTACTACAACTGTGTACTGGACCACAAAACTCTGAGCCACAAAACACCAGCATAAACAGCTTGGCGTCACACCAACACTCAGATCAATCAACACCTGTTATTTAACACAAACAACAAAACAGCCAACTTACCACTCCCGCAAATGTCTCCCAAACAACCAAATTACGCCTTCATTTACAAAAAAGACGCACAGAACAGGCTGCAACTGAGTATCGACATCACAGCGACATCAAAACCAAATTACAACTAGCAGACTCACCTGCACTACACAAACTACACCGGGTCAACAAAACCGACGAGCCCCCATCTGTCACAGCCTGGCTCAAAGCTATGACAAAGAGGGAGACAGATACGAGGTGGTGGCAAAGAACACTTACATTTATTTTAAACAAAGCACAAAAGTAACTCAATGCAACGTGTAGAAATCAGTAAATCAGTGGTGTGGAGCAAGTATGGGTGTGTGTGTATGTGTATGGTGGAAAGAACAAAAGATAATTCAAGTCTGAGCCATGTTGCTGGGAGTGTTGAGTCTTCCAGCGAGAGAGAGCGAGACTGCAGACTGAGGCAGCCATTTGAAGGCGAGAGCACACCAGGCCCAGGTGTGGCTCATCCCACTAACGACCCTCCATCCTGCAAGGCAGAAGGAGAAACAGCAGCAGCAAGCAAAAGGAGAGGGAGGAGGGGTCGTCACAGAAAGAAGTCGGAGTAAAAAAGTCTGAAAAGTGTCTGAGTGAAAAAGTCTGAATAATGTCCGAGTAAAAAGTATGAAAAAAAGAAGTCTGAAATATATCTGAGTAAAAATGTGAGAGTAAAAAAAGTCAGAAAAATGTCTGAGTAAAAAAGTAAAAAAAAAAAAAAGTCTGGAAAAATCTCCGAGTAAAACAGTATCAACAAAAAAAAGTCTGAAAAATGTCTGAGTGAAAAAGTGTGAAAAATGTCAGAGTAAAAAAGTAAAAAAAAAAGAAGTCAGAGTAAAAAAAAGTGTGAAAAAAGTCAGAGTAAAAAAAGTCTGAAAAAAGTCAGAGTAAAAAAGTGTGAAAAATGTCAGAGTAAAAAATTGTGAAATAAGTCAGGGTAAAAAAAGTCTGAAAAATGTCCGAGTACAAAAGCATAAAAAAAAGAAGTCTGAAAAATGTCTGAGTCAAAATGTCTGGAAAAATCTCAGAGTAAAAAAATTCTGAAAAATGTCAGAGTAAAAAAAGTCTGAAAAATGTCCGAGTAAAAAGGTAAAAAAAAAAGAAGTCCAAGTAAAAAAAGTCTGAAAAATGTCAGAGTAAAAAAGTATAAAAAAAAGAAGTGTGAAAATAGTCAGAGTAAAAAAAGTCTGAAAAATGTCTGAGTGAAAAATTCTGAAAAATGTCTGAGTAAAAAAGTCTAAAAAATTGTCCGAGTACAAAAATCTGAAAATACAAGTCTGAAAAATGTCCAAATAAAAAAGTCTGAAATATTTCAGAAAAAAAGTCTGAAAAATGTCCCCGTTAAAAACAATGAAATAAAGAGGTCTGGAAAAATGTCTCAGTAAAAAAGTCTATAAAAACAGAAGTCTGAAAAATGTCCGAGTAAAAATGTGTGAAAAATGTCTGAATAAAAAAAGTGTGAAAAATTTCTGAGTAAAAAAATTTGAAAAATGTCCGAGTAAAAACTATAAAAAGTCTGAAAAAAAGAAGTCTGATAAATATCAGAAAAATGTCTGAGTGAAAAAGTGTGAAAAATGTCTGAGTAAAAATGTCCGAGTAAAAAAGTGTGAAAAATGTCAGAGTAAAAAAATTTGAAAAATGTCTGAGTAAAAAAAGGGTGAAAAATGTCAGAGTAAAAAAATTTGAAAAATGTCCAAGTAAAAAAAGTCTGAAAAATGTCTGAGTGTAAAAGTCTGAAAAATGTCTGAGTGAAAAAGTCTGAAAAATATCTGAACAAAAAAGTCTAAAAAAATGTCCTCGTACAAAAGTATAAATAAAAGAAGTCTGAAAAATGTCTGAGTAAAAAAAGTGTGAAAAAAGTCAGAGTAAAAAAAGTCTGAAAAATGTCCGAGTACAAAAGCATAAAAAAAAGAAGTCTGAAAAATGTCTGAGTCAAAATGTCTGGAAAAATCTCAGAGTAAAAAAAGTCTGACAAATGTCAGAGTAAAAAAAGTCTGAAAAATGTCCGAGTAAAAAGGTAAAAAAAAAAGAAGTCCAAGTAAAAAAAGTCTGAAAAATGTCAGAGTAAAAAAGTATAAAAAAAAGAAGTGTGAAAATAGTCAGAGTAAAAAAAGTCTGAAAAATGTCTGAGTGAAAAATTCTGAAAAATGTCTGAGTAAAAAAGTCTAAAAAATTGTCCGAGTACAAAAATCTGAAAAATACAAGTCTGAAAAATGTCCCCGTTAAAAACAATGAAATAAAGAAGTCTGGAAAAATGTCTCAGTAAAAAAGTCTATAAAAACAGAAGTCTGAAAAATGTCCGAGTAAAAATGTGTGAAAAATGTCTGAATAAAAAAAGTGTGAAAAATTTCTGAGTAAAAAAATTTGAAAAATGTCCGAGTAAAAACTATAAAAAGTCTGAAATAAAGAAGTCTGATAAATATCAGAAAAATGTCTGAGTGAAAAAGTGTGAAAAATGTCTGAGTAAAAATGTCCGAGTAAAAAAGTGTGAAAAATGTCAGAGTAAAAAAATTTGAAAAATGTCTGAGTAAAAAAAGGGTGAAAAATGTCAGAGTAAAAAAATTTGAAAAATGTCCGAGTAAAAAAAGTCTGAAAAATGTCTGAGTGTAAAAGTCTGAAAAATGTCTGAGTGAAAAAGTCTGAAAAATATCTGAACAAAAAAGTCTAAAAAAATGTCCTCGTACAAAAGTATAAATAAAAGAAGTCTGAAAAATGTCTGAGTAAAAAAAGTGTGAAAAAAGTCAGAGTAAAAAAAGTCTGAAAAATGTCCGAGTAAAAAAATTAAAAAAAAGAAGTCTGAGTAAAAAAGTGTGAAAAAAATCAGAGTAAAAAAAGTCTGAAAAATGTCTGAGTGAAAAAATCTGAAAAATGTCTGAGTAAAAAAGTCTAAAAAAATGTCTGAGTAAAGAAGTATAAAAAAAAGTCAAAAAACGTCATAGTATAGTATGTCAAAAATGTCATATAAAAAATTGCATAGTTTAGTATGTCATAAAATTTCCTGAAGAAAAAGCATAATGTAGTATATCGAAAATTTCTTGAAAAAAACGTCCTTGTATAGAATATCGAAATTTTTTTCGAAAAAAAGGCATAGTATAATATGTCGAAAAATTTCATGAAAAAAACGTCATAGTATAGTATGTCGAAAAATTTCATGAAAAAAAATTCACAGTATAGTATGTCGAAATTTTTTGCAAAAAAAAATCATAGTATAGTATGCCGAAAAATTTCATTAAAAAAACGTCCTAGTATAGTATGTTGAAATTTTTTGCGAAAAATTGTCATAGTATAGTATGTCGAAATGTTTTGCGGAAAAAAGTCAGAGTATAGAATGTCGAAAAATTTCATATAAAAAACGTCATAGTATAGTATGTTTACATTTTTACAGAAAAAAAGTCATAGTATAGTATGTCAAAAAATGTTGTGAAAAAAACCTCATAGTATAGTATGTCGAAATTTATTGTTAAAAAAAAGTCATAGTATAGTATGTTGAAAAATTTCATGAGAAAAACGTCATAGTATGTCGAAAAATTTCATTAAAAAAAGGCATAGTATAGTATGTCGAAATTTTTTGCGAAAAAAGTCATAGTATAGTATGTCGAAAAATGTCATGAAAAAAACGTCATAGTATAGTATGTTGAAAAATATCATTAATAAAACGTGATAGTATAGTATGTCGAAATTTTTTGCGAAAAAAAAGTCATAGTACAGTATGACGAAAAAAATTTCATGAAAAAAACGTCCTAGTATAGTATAGTTTGAAATTTTTTGCGAAAAATTGTCATAGTATAGTATGTCGAAATGTTTTTCGGAAAAAAGTCATAGTATAGTATGCCGAAAAATTTCATTAAAAAAACGTCATAGTATAGTATGTCGAAATTTTTTGCGAAAAAAAAAGTCATAGTATAGTATAACAAAATCTTTGGCGAAAAAAAGTCATAGTATAGAATGTCGAAAAATTTCATATAAGAAACGTCATAGTATAGTATGTTTACATTTTTACAGAAAAAAGGTCATAGTATAGTATGTCAAAAAATGTTGTGAAAAAAACCTCATAGTATAGTATGTCGAAATTTTTTGCGAATAAAGTCATAGTATAGTATGTCGAAAAATTTCTTGAAAAAAACGTCCTTGTATAGTATGTCGGAATTTTGGGCGAAAAAATGTCATAGTATAGTATGTCGAAAAATTTAATGAAAAAAAATTCACAGTATAGTATGTCGAAATTTTTTGCAAAAAAAAAATCATAGTACAGTATGACGAAAAAAATTTCATGAAAAAAACGTTTCCACTGGTCGCAGAGTTGCCAGAGCGCGTTTGAGTGAGTGAAGGCTTTGTTGACTAATGCTCCTGTACTTGCTGCGCTGCGTTCGACCTCCTTTCAAACTGTCTGTGGATGCGAGTGATGCGGGAGCGGGCGCTGTTCTCCTGCAAGAGGGAGATGATGGTGTGGAGCATCCGGTCTCGTGTTTCTCAAAGAAATTCAATCGGCATCAACGGGTTTACTCCACCATTGAAAAAAAGGCACTTGCTTTGATCTTGGCGCTTAAACATTTTGAAGTTTATGTCGGCTCTGATAGAGCGCCTACCGTTGTTTATACTGACCACAATCGTTTATTAATCAAATGCGGAACACAAATCAAAGACTTATGCGCTGGGCACTTTTCCTGCAACCCTTCAACGTGGAGGTGAAGCACGTGAAGGGTAAGGGAAATATCCTGGCCGACACGTTCTCCCATTTTTGATTGGCGATTAACGTTTATTGCACTCCCGTTATTCTCCATCTCAGGGTGGGGGTGTTACGTGTGGCTTTAATGTACCACAGGAGACATTGTTGTGGGCGTGTTTTGTTTCTCTGTCTTCCTTCTGACCTACTTTTCTTCAGGAGGAGCGCACCTGAGACGGTGCGCTGATTAAGGGAGGGAAGAAAAAGGAGGAGGGACGGTGCGTAAGGGCGCACACTGACTGACACTCAGGCTGCAGCCGGCAGCACTGCTCGGGAGACTTCTGTCTCCATTTGTTTCGTAGTTTTGATCTAAGATGACTTTTTGTTCTCAGCATTTAGTTTATGACTTTGTTTTGGGCTGGAGATCACCGGTAGTTAAGTTTTGGTACTTTTGGTTTAAGTTAGACACTTTTGAGTTAGAGGGATGAGCTGGTGCGACGGCTCACTGCGTGGTTGGCTCAGCGACTTCCCTTCTTTTGTTCATTTAACTGGGATCTCCAACCTTTTCGCTCAGTTATATTTCTGACAAGTATTTCTGTCTTGATTTAATAATAAATCGATTGTTATTATTTTCACATAACTGTCTCTTGGCGTCCTTTCATATGCTTCAGTCTCTCCAGAGCCCTTGTCTGTTTGAGAGGCCGTAACACCCAGCAGAGAAATTCGTATAAAGTGGCATGAAAGGAAAATACTCAAGTACTTAAAATCTAGTACTTGAGTAAATGTACTTTCTAACACTGTGTAACGTTAGACCATCAAATCAGCAGAAAAACAGGAGATTGATTTATAGAAAATAATCTATTTAAATCACAATATTAGTAAGAAAAATCACAGCTTGATATATATTTTTTAAATGTTCAGCCCAACTGGCTAAGTTAGCTAAAGCTAACCAGAATTTAGAATTTAGAATTTAGAATTTAGAACTTAGAACTTAGAATTTAGAATTTAGAATTTAGAACTTAGAACTTAGAATTTAGAATTTAGAATTTAGAATTTAGAATTAGAACTTAGAATTTAGAATTTAGAACTTAGAATTTAGAACTTAGAACTTAGAACTTAGAATTTATAATTTATAATTTAGAACTTAGAACTTAGAACTTAGAACTTAGAATTTAGAATTTAGAATTTAGAATTTAGAATTTAGAACTTAGAACTTAGAATTTAGAATTTATAATTTAGAATTTAGAATTTAGAATTTAGAACTTAGAACTTAGAATTTATAATTTATAATTTAGAACTTAGAATTTAGAACTTAGAATTTAGAACTTAGAACTTAGAATTTAGAATTTAGAATTTAGAACTTAGAATTTAGAACTTAGAATTTAGAACTTAGAACTTAGAATTTAGAATTTAGAATTTAGAACTTAGAACTTAGAATTTAGAACTTAGAATTTAGAATTTAGAGTTTAGAATTTAGAATTTAGAACTTAGAACTTAGAACTTAGAACTTAGAATGTAGAATTTAGAATTTAGAATTTAGAATTTAGAACTTAGAATTTAGAATTTAGAATTTAGAATTTAGAACTTAGAACTTAGAACTTGGAATTTAGAATTTAGAACTTAGAACTTAGAATTTAGAATTTAGAATTTAGAATTTAGAACTTAGAACTTAGAACTTAGAACTTAGAATTTAGAACTTAGAATTTAGAACTTAGAATTTAGAATTTAGAATTTAGAATTTAGAATTTAAAAATGTGATGTCATCACATGTGATGTCATCACATTTTGAATGTGATGTCAGCATTGACATGTCATCACATTCCAAAACGTGTCACCAGTGCCTTTGAAGTGAGAATGTCAGAATGTTACATCTCCATGGAATCCTCAACTCTAACTCAGTTACAATCTGATCTCTATGAGAGACGCATCTCTTCGTGGAAACAGAGCGAGAACTATTCCAACGCACAAACGCAAACTGTGTATCATATCAGTATTACAGCTACATACAGTAATACCCGTACCGCAACAAATATCTTCCTTATTTGATATCTGTTCGGTTATAATGGCCCAAATCGTCCAATCTGAAAACAAGGTAAGATTTTCTCAACCAGCCACAGCTTTAAACAAACTTTTTTCAGTATTACACTGATCTAGACCAAACTATATTTTCATCTTCTAAACTTTTGACAAATACAACTACTTTAGAAATATAAGATAACTTAAAGAAAAAGTAGCTTCACGATGCTTTTTAAAAGCAGATGTAGTTGGCTACAGTACATTCAACTGTCTTTTTGTGTGTATCCAAAGTTAGGATGGGACTGTATTCTAATCTTTTGCATTTGTGTCTTTCAGTCACTTGGACATGAGCTGGTTGAAGCTGCTGCTCAAGCTCCCAGCAAACAGTTGCAGGACCTGCAAAAAGCCCTGGCCGTGCTGGCCACAGAACATGCTGCCCTGAATGAGCAGATGGCCAGCAAACAGTCCGGCTGGGAGCAAGAAAAGGCAAGAATTCTGAAGGCTCTAAAATCAGAAAGAGTCCTTAGAAAAGAAGCTCAAAGGAAGACCAAGGAGGCGGACAGTCAGTCAACTCCCAGCAGTCAGGTGGACTCTGAAAGCACAAACAGTGCGCTGGCCACCGAAATCGCTTCTCTGAAGGAGCAGCTGGCCACACAGGAGTCCGGTTTGCAGCAGGAGTATGTTAAAATCCTGAAGGCTCTACAGTCTGAGAGAGCCTTTTGCAAGGAACAGCTGACTGACGTCAAAGCCAAGAGCAAGGAGAAGGATGAAACCATCGGCTTTCTTCAGCAACGTCTTGCTGAAGAACACAAGAACACATTGTCTGGAAAATCTCCGAGTAAAAAAAGTCTGAAAAATGTCTGAGTAAAAAAGTAAAAAAAAAAGAAGTCAGAGTAAAAAATGTGAAAATATCTGAGTAAAAAAGTCTGAAAAATGTCTGAGTGAAAAAGTAAAAAAAAAAGATGACTGAAAAATGTCCAAGTAATAAAATTCTGAAAAATGTGCGAGTAAAAAAAGGCTGAAAAATGTCCGAGTAAAAAAGTATAAAAAAAAAGATGTCTGAATGAAAAAAGTCTGAAAAATGTCTGAGTGAAAATGTCTGGAAAAATCTCTGAGTAAAAAAAGTCTGAAAAATGTCCGAGTAAAATGGTCAAAAAGAAAGAAGTCCGAGTAAAAAATGTGAAAATGTCTGAGTGAAAAAGTCTGAAAAATGTCTGAGTGAAAAAGTCTTGAAAAATCTCCTAGTAAAAAAAGTCTGAAAAAAGTCAGATTAAAAAAAGTCTGAAAAAAGTCAGAGTAAAAAAGTATAAAAAAAAAAAGTCTGAAAAAAGTCTGTGCGAAAAAGTCTGAAAAATGTCTGATAAAAAAAAAAAAAAAAAAAGAGGTCTGAAAAATGTCAGAGTAAAAAAGTATAAAAAAAAGAAGTCTGAAAAATATCTGAGTAAAAATGTCCGAGTAAAAAGGTAAAAAAAAAAGAAGTCCGAGTAAAAAAGTGTGAAAAAAGTCAGAGTAAAAAAAGTCTAAAAAATGTCTGAGTGTAAATGTCTGGAAAAATATCACAGTAAAAAAAGTGTGAAAAAGTCAGAGTAAAAAAAGTCTGAAAAAAGTCAGAGTAAAAAAAGTCTGAAAAATGTCTGAGTAAAAAAGTCTAAAAAAATGTCAGAGTAAAAAAATATAAAAAAAAAGAAGTCTGAAAAATGTCGGAGTAAAAAAAGTCTGAAAAATGTCCGAGTAAAAAGGTCAAAAAGAAAGAAGTCCGAGTAAAAAAGTGTGAAAATTGTCAGCGTAAAAAAAGTCTGAAAAATGTCTGAGTAAAAAAGTCTGAAAAATGTCTGAGTGAAAAAGTCTGAAAAATGTCTGAGTGAAAAAGTCTGAAAAATGTCTAAGTGAAAAAGTAAAAAAAAAAGAATTCTGAAAAATGTCCGAGTGAAAAAGTCTGAAAAATGTCCGAGTAAAAAGGTAAAAATAAAAGAAGTCCGAGTAAAAAAGTCTGAAAAAAGTCAGTGTAAAAAAAGTCTGAAAAATGTCTGAGTGAAGAAATCTGAAAAATGTCTGAGTGAAAAAATCTGAAAAATGTCTGAGTAAAAAAGTCTAAAAAAATGTCCGAGTAAAAAGGTAAAAATAAAAGAAGTCCGAGTAAAAAAGTGTGAAAAAAGTCAGAGTAAAAAAAATCTGAAAAATGTCTTAATGAAAAAGTCTGAAAAATGTCTGAGTAAAAAAGTCTAAAAAAATGTCCCAGTAGAAAAGCATAAAAAAAAGAAGTCTGAAAAATGTCTGAGTAAAAAAAGTCTGAAAAAAGTCTGAAAAAAGTCTGAATGAAAAAGTCTGAAATATGTCTGAGTAAAAAAGTCTGAAAAATGTCTGAGTAAAAACGTCTGGAAAAATTTCCGAGTAAAAAAAGTCTGAAAAAAGTCAGAGAAAAAAAGTCTGAAAAAAGTCAGAGTAAAAAGGTCAAAAAGAAAGAAGTCCGAGTAAAAAAGTGTGAAAATAGTCAACGTAAAAAAAGTCTGAAAAATGTCTGAGTAAAAAAGTCTAAAAAAATGTGCGAGTACAAAAGCATAAAAAAAAAAAGTCTGAAAAAAGTCGGAGTAAAAAAAGTCTGAAAAATGTCTGAGTGAAAAAGTCTGAAATATGTCTGAGTAAAAAAGTCTGAAAAAAGTCTGAGTGAAAAAGTCTGAAAAATATCTGAGTGAAAAAGTCTGAAAAATGTCTAAGTGAAAAAGTAAAAAAAAAAGAAGTCTGAAAAATGTCCGAGTAATAAAAGTCTGAAAAATGTCCGAGTAAAAAAGTAAAAAAAAGATGTCAGAGTAAAAAAAGTCTGAAAAATGTCCGAGTAAAAAAGTAAAAAAAAGATGTCAGAGTAAAAAAAGTCTGAAAAATGTCCGAGTAAAAAAGTCTAAAAAAATGTCCGAGTAAAAAGGTAAAAATAAAAGAAGTCTGAGTAAAAAAGTCTGAAAAAAGTCAGTTTAAAAAAAGTCTGAAAAATGTCTGAGTGAAGAAGTCTGAAAAATGTCTGAGTGAAAAAAGTCTGAAAAATGTCTGAGTGAAAAAGTCTGAAAAATGTCTGAGTAAAAAAGTCTAAAAAAATGTCCGAATAAAAAGGTAAAAATAAAAGAAGTCCGAGTAAAAAAGTGTGAAAAAAGTCAGAGTAAAAAAAATCTGAAAAATGTCTTAATGAAAAAGTCTGAAAAATGTCTGAGTAAAAAAGTCTAAAAAAATGTCCGAGTAGAAAAGCATAAAAAAAGAAGTCTGAAAAATGTCTGAGTAAAAAAAGTCTGAAAAAAGTCTGAAAAAAGTCTGAGTAAAAAAGTCTGAAAAATGTCCGAGTAAAAATGTAAAAAAAAAAGAAGTCCGAGTAAAAAATTCTGAAAAATGTCTGAGTAAAAAAGTATAAAAAAATGTCTGAGTAAAAAAGTATAAAAAAAAGTCATAGTATAGTATGTCGAAAAAAATCATGAATAAAAAAGCATAGTATAGTATGTCGAAAAATTTCATTAAAAAAACGTCATTGTATAGTATGTCGAAAAAAATCATGAATAAAAAAGAATAGTATAGTTGGTCGAAAAAATACATTAAAAAAACGTCATAGTATAGTATGTCGTAAAATTTCCTGAAAAAAAGGTCATAGTATAGTATGTTGACAAATTTCATAAAAAAAACTTTATAGTACAGTATGTCGAAATTTTTTGCGAAAAAAAGTCATAGTATAGTAGGTCGAAAAAGTTCATGAAAAAAACGTCATAGTATAGTATGTCGTAAAATTTCCTGAAAAAAAAGTCATAGTATAGTATGTCGAAATTTTTTGCGAAAGAAAGGCATAGTATAGTATTTCGAAAAACTTTCCTGTAAAAAACGTCATAGTATAGTATGTCGAAAAATTTCATGAAAAATACCGTCATAGTATAGTATGTCGAAATGTTTAGCGAAAAATTGTCATAGTATAGTATGCCAAAAAATTTCATTTAAAAAACGCCATAGTATAGTATGTCGAAAAATTTCATTAAAAAAACGTCATAGTATAGTTTGTCGAAAAAATACATAAAAAAAAACGTCATAGTATAGTATGTCGTAAAATTTCCTGAAAAAAAGGTCATAGTATAGTATGTTGACAAATTTCATAAAAAAAACTTTATAGTACAGTATGTCGAAATGTTTTGCGAAAAAAAGTCATAGTATAGTATGTCGAAAAATTTCATTAAAAAAACGTCATAGTATAGTATGTCGACAAATTTCATCAAAAAAACGTCATAGTATAGTATGTCGAAAATTTTTGCAAAAAAAAGACAAAGTATAGTATGGCTAAAAATTTCATAAGAAAAAACCTCATAGTATAGAATTTCGAAAAATTTCATGAAAAAAAACTTCACAGTATGGTATGTCGAAATTTATTGTTAAAAAAAAGTCATAGCATAGTATGTCGTAAAATTTCATGAAAAAAACGTCCTAGTAAAGTATGTCGAAATGTTTTGCGAAAAAAAGTCATAGTATAGTATGTCGAAAAATTTCTTGAAAAAAACGTCATAGTATAGTATGTCAAAAAATTTCATAAGAAAAAAAGTCATAGTATAGTATGTTGAAATTTTTTGAGAAAAAAGTCATAGTATAGTATGTCGTAAAATTTCATGAAAAAAACGTCATAGTATAGTATGTCGAAAAATTTCATAAGAAAAAAAGTCATAGTATAGTATGTTGAAATTTTTTGAGAAAAAAGTGATAGTACAGTATGTCGCAAAATTTCCAGAAAAAAACGTCATTGTATAGTATGTCGAAAATTTTTTCGAACAAATGTCATATAATAGGATGTCGAAATATTTTACGAAAAAAAAGTCATAGTATCGTATGTCGAAAAAAAGGAAAAGCAGCAAATCGTCACATTTGTGAAGCTTGAAACATGAAATGATTTTGCTTGCTAAGGTTAGTTTGAGTGTAAATAAATAAAAGTCATAGTATAGTGTGTCAAATAAATAAATAAAAGTCATAGTATAGTGTGTCAAATAAATAAATAAAAGTCATAGTATAGTGTGTCAAATAAATAAATAAAAGTCATAGTATAGTATGTCAAATAAATAAATAAAAGTCATAGTATAGTGTGTCAAATAAATAAATAAAAGTCATAGTATAGTATGTCAAATAAATAAATTAAAGTCATAGTATAGTGTGTCAAATAAATAAATAACCATGAATCCCTTTCTTGCATCCTCCTCCTAAATAAACTTTTATATTATTTGGTTTGTTCAAAAAATCCACCACTGTCTTCTTGTTTGAGAATATGCACCAAAAGCACAATATCACCTGAAATCATAGGAGCCTCAAGGTAGGAGAGGCACATCCTGATTCTGTACAAGCCAATGTCATTTTGCTCAGAGGTATTTCATTACATTTTGCAACACCACATGGAAAAGACCACGGGGTGCAGTAGAGCGCTAATGCACTCTACCAGGCTCTACTGTAAGCCAGTATCATCAAGCGCATGTGTGTAAGCTCCAGGTTCTGCCTACAAATAAGGTTTAACATCAAAATGAGTGCGTTCAGGATATTATAAAGCTCTCTTAAGGATTTAATGAATGACTTTCTCTGGTCATAAATCTGATTATTAACTATAAAAACAAGGCTGGAGGATCAGCCGATGTTCAGTACCCGGGAAATATGTTCACCCATGGTACAGACAATTTCCTCGCCAAGCTTCAGCACTTTGTTGCTGTAAAGCTGTGAACTGCTGCTCAGCAGGTTTTGGTTGGTGGACAGGACAGGCAGAGAGAATCTGACCTCTGACCTCAACTGGTCCTCTTTCAGTGCAAGACGTTGCCTAACAGTGTGACAAATCACTTACGATGTTTTGAAACAGATTTTGTCAAACGTATTCAGTATTTGACTAAATGCCGAGTAAGACGACATGACAATAATACAGCATTTTGAAACTGAACAGATGTGCTTACCGCATTATTTTTGTTTTTTTCTAATGAATCAAATGTAAAATCTCGACTCAACAAGGTTAGCTGCTGAAACACTTTGGCCAATATCATGAATTAAATACCTCACAGTCAAGGTTCCTCGACCCTCAGTAATAATGACGTGAACAATATTTGTATAGCACCTTATAACAAGGCAAGCCATCCTCATGGATGATTGTTTTCTGAATATCTTAAACCGCATCCTTTCCCATTTTAGTGTCTAGATCCGGTTCTGGATCCCTGATGGAAGTAACATGAAAGACTGGTTGAGTGGTGTCAAGGGTCGTCCGCTGTAAGACCAAGCCTTTACTGTGAAATACAAGTATTGTTGTGTTTAATAAGAATGTTTGGATTTGAATAGGAAATAAAGTGTAATATTTCATATTGTAACATTGTTAAGAAGGGCCTAAGTGAACTTCATATCATAGGTCATGTTGGGCTGTAGGCAGTTCTGCTTTTAGCACTTTTATTTGACAGTTTTTCAGTCTGGAGAAGTCATGTGACCAAAAGTGTACACTGTGCAGGGTGACATCATATTCAGAATGGGATGACATCATATTCAGAATGTGCTGACATCACTTTCAAAATGTGATGTCATCACATGTGATGTCATCACATTTTGAATGTGATGTCAGCATTGACATGTCATCACATTCCAAAACGTGTCACCAGTGCCTTTGAAGTGAGAATGTCAGAATGTTACATCTCCGTGGAATCCTCAACTCTAACTCAGTTACAATCTGATCTCTATGAGAGACGCATCTCTTCGTGGAAACAGAGCGAGAACTATTCCAACGCACAAACGCAAACTGTGTATCGTATCAGTATTACAGCTACATACAGTAATACCCGTACCGCAACAAATATCCTCACCGATGAGTGAGATCATGATGGATCAGTGTGATGAGTGAGATCATGACGGATCAGAGTGATGAGTGAGATCATGATGGATCACAGTGATGAGTGAGATCATGATGGATCAGAGTGATGAGTGAGGTCATGATGGATCAGAGTGATGAGTGAGATCATGATGGATCAGAGTGATGAGTGAGATCATGATGGATCAGAGTGATGAGTGAGGTCATGATGGATCACAGTGATGAGTGAGATTATGATGGATCAGAGTGATGAGTGAGGTCATGATGGATCACAGTGATGAGTGAGATCATGATGGATCACAGTGATGAGTGAGATCATGATGGATCAGAGTGATGAGTGAGATCATGATGGATCAGAGTGATGAGTGAGATCATGATGGATCAGAGTGATGAGTGAGATCATGATGGATCACAGTGATGAGTGAGATCATGATGGATCAGAGTGATGAGTGAGATCATGATGGATCAGAGTGATGAGTGAGATCATGATGGATCAGAGTGATGAGTGAGATCATGATGGATCAGAGTGATGAGTGAGGTCATGATGGATCAGAGTGATGAGTGAGATCATGATGGATCAGAGTGATGAGTGAGATCATGATGGATCAGAGTGATGAGTGAGGTCATGATGGATCACAGTGATGAGTGAGATTATGATGGATCAGAGTGATGAGTGAGATCATGATGGATCACAGTGATGAGTGAGGTCATGATGGATCAGAGTGATGAGTGAGGTCATGATGGATCACAGTGATGAGTGAGATCATGATGGATCAGAGTGATGAGTGAGATCATGATGGATCAGAGTGATGAGTGAGATCATGATGGATCAGAGTGATGAGTGAGATCATGATGGATCAGAGTGATGAGTGAGATCATGATGGATCACAGTGATGAGTGAGATCATGATGGATCAGAGTGATGAGTGAGATCATGATGGATCAGAGTGATGAGTGAGATCATGATGGCTCAGAGTGATGAGTGAGATCATGATGGATCAGAGTGATGAGTGAGGTCATGATGGATCAGAGTGATGAGTGAGATCATGATGGATCAGAGTGATGAGTGAGATCATGATGGATCAGAGTGATGAGTGAGGTCATGATGGATCACAGTGATGAGTGAGATTATGATGGATCAGAGTGATGAGTGAGATCATGATGGATCACAGTGATGAGTGAGATCATGATGGATCAGAGTGATGAGTGAGATCATGATGGATCAGAGTGATGAGTGAGATCATGATGGATCAGTGTCTGAAAAATGTCCGAGTAAAAAAGTAAAAAAAAAAGATGTCAGAGTAAAAAAAGTCTGAAAAATGTCTGAGTGAAAATGTCTGGAAAAATATCCGACTAAAAAAAGTGTGAAAAAGTCAGAGTAAAAAAGTCTAAAAAAAATGTCTGAGTAAAAAAGTGTGAAAAATGTCCGAGTAAAAAAGTGTGAAAAAAGTCAGAGTAAAAAATAAAAAAAAAAGAAGTGTGAAAAATGTCCGAGTAAAAAAGTGTGAAAAAAGTCAGAGTAAAAAATAAAAAAAAAAAGAAGTCTGAAAAATGTCCGAGTAAAAAAGTGTGAAAAATGTCTGAGTAAAAATGTCTGGAAAAATCTCAGTCAAAAAAGTCTGAAAAAAGTCAGAGTAAAAAAAGTCTGAAAAATGTCAGAGTAAAAAAGTATAAAAAAAAGATGTCTGAAAAATATCTGAGTAAAAATGTCCGAGTAAAAAAAGTCTGAAAAAAGTCAGAGTAAAAAAGTCTGAAAAAAGTCAGAGTAAAAAAGTCTGAAAAATGGCTGAGTAAAAATGTCCGAGTAAAAAAGTAAAAAAAAAAGAAGTAAGAGTAAAAAAGTGTGAAAATAGTCAGAGTAAAAAAAGTCTGAAAAATGTCTGAGTAAAAAAGTTTGAAAAATGTCTGAATGAAAAAGTAAAAAAAAAAAGTCTGAAAAATGTCCGAGTAATAATAGTCTGAAAAATGCCTGAAAAATGTTTGAGTAAAATGTCTGGAAAAATCTCCGAGTAAAAAAAGTGTGAAAAATGTATGAGTGAAAAAGTCTGAAAAATGTCTGAGTAAAAAAGTAAAAAAAAAAGAAGTACAAGTAAAAAAAGTGTGAAAAAGTCAGAGTAAAAAAATTCTGAAAAATATCAGAGTAAAAAAGTAAAAAAAAAAGATGTCAGAGTAAAAATGTCTGAAAAATGTCTGAGTGAAAAAGTCTGAAAAATGTCTGAGTAAAAAAATCTAAAAAAAATGTCTGAGTAAAAAAGTGTGAAAAATGTCCGAGTACAAAAGCATAAAAAAAGAAGTCTGAAAAATGTCTGAGTAAAAATGTCTTGAAAAATCTCTGAGTAATAAAAGTCTGGAAAATGTCTGAGTGAAAAAGCCTGAAAAATGTCCGAGTACAAAAGTATAAAAAAATGTCCGAGTACAAAAGTATAAAAAAAAGAAGTCTGAAAAATGTCTGAGTAAAAATGTCTGGAAAAATCTCTGAGTAAAAAAAAATCTGAAAAGTGTCTGATTAAAAAAGTAAAAAAAAAAGAATTCTGAAAAATGTCCGAGTAATAAAGTTAAAAAAAAAGATGTCAGAGTCAAAAAAATCTGAAAAATGTCCGAGTAAAAAAGTTAAAAAAAAAGATGTCAGAGTCAAAAAAGTCTGAAAAATGTCCGAGTAAAAAAAGTCTGAAAAATGTCTGAGTGAAAAAGTCTGAAAAATGTCGGAGTAAAAATGTCTGGAAAAATCTCTGAGTAAAAAAAGTCTGAAAAATGTCTGATTTAAAAAGCCTTAAAAATGTCCGAGTAAAAAAGTAAAAAAAAAAGAAGTACGAGTAAAAAAAGTCTGAAAAATGTCTGAGTGAAAAAGTCTGAAAAATGTCTGAGTAAAAAAATAAAAAAAATAAAAATCAGAGTAAAAAAGTCTGAAAAATAGTCAGAATAAAAAAAGTCTGAAAAATGTCTGAGTAAAAATCGCCCGAGTAAAAAAGTAAAAAAAAAGAAGTACGAGTAAAAAAATTGGAAAAATCAGAAAAAAAAAAGTCTAAAAAATGTCGAGAAAAAAAATGGT
>CAKAOJ020000917.1:17500-21279 GCA_916701645.2 Sebastolobus alascanus | reverse complement strand
AAAAAGAAAGAAGGCTGGATGCAGCCTTCATGTCAGTCTAGTGGAAATACTTATTTAGTCCATAATGGGTAAGAAGTCAGTGATGTGGTGCTCATAGAAAACATCATTTTAACAGGACCCAGATACTGTACAGCCTGAGAGCAGCCTGACATCGTAGTGAGTGTAGGACATCCACACACCATGCAGAATTAAGAAGTGATATGTGTTTTACAGAGTTCACAAACTGTCAGATGTCTGTACAGCACACACTTAACAATACATACTGAGGAGATCAGAAAGAGAAGTAAGTGATCATTTCAATGTACACTGTAAGTATAAACAGTAACACGATGTATTAATCATTGCTATTTATTTCTCCCCCAGCAGACAAGTGATCCAAGAAAAATAAAAGGTCAAAAAGCATTGTGGTGTCCTCTTCCTGTTGTTTCATGAATATACAGAAACACTATATAGTTACTGGTCCAGTGAACTTTATCAGACATTTCTAATCAATAATATATTCATCAAACCTCTAACAACAATATGAACAACATTCTTCATAAACACAATATAAACGTAATAAAGACTATCACATGAATGATTATAAAAATAAAAATGAATGATGATCACAATGTTAAAATAACAGTACTGAACTGAATAGTGGTATGTATTCAGTTAAGTACTCATTTTTATTAGCCAGCATTAAAATATGGTATTTTAATGCAGGCTGATAAAAATAAGGTAAAATACATGCATAAGATCATGGACTAACTGTAAAAACACATTGTTTTCCGATCGGAGTGACTGCTGACTGAACAGATACGGCACCAGGATAAACTAAGCCTGGCTGTTAGCCTGGTCTGGAGCAGGCTAGCTGCACAGAATAAATCTCCATGGTAACTTATGTGCCACTGCTTTCGTGAAACTGAGTCAAGGCTAAACTGAGCCAGGATAACCGGAAAACCCCGGCTTAATCCCTTATCTTGGTTTGGTGAAACAGGCCTCTGGTTATGAGCGCGTTCACATGAACGGGGCGGTGTTTGCAACATCTGACCAATCACAGACATGGACAAGTCTACTGTCAGCAGACAGACAGACAGAGCAGCACATTTAACAAAGGAAGAGTAAACTATATTAGAAAAATACAAAGGAGTTAAACACATAATCCAGACTAATAGTAACACTGTTGAAGCTGCCAAATGCAGGAAGGACAGCTGGAAAAATAAAAAAACTCCCGATGTGTGAATGCGTAAATTAACAGACTTATTCATTTAACGGAAAACTCAAAATTCGGATAAAGTCGTCTAGATATAAATAGCTATAAGATATTACAGGGACGGATGAGTTACACTTCATCATACACATTATTATACATGGGGCGTGTTTTTATACGAGTTGATCTCTTATCTGGAACATTAACTGCTCTGGAGCAGGTTAGCTGTTCAGCATCAGTTACCATGGTGATCTACCCCGGTAAGAAGTGATCCACCTTCGTAGGATGGAAAACCCTGAAGGGTTAAACCTGAAGTTACCTCGATAACCACAAATCCTGCTTCGTAGTACAGACCTCTGGTTATGTTCCAGATTAGAGATCAACTCGTATAAAAGCACCTCCTACTGACCAATCAGAGCTCAGTGAGCAGATCGTATGATAATATTACACAAATACGAAGAAGTTTAAGTCATAATCCAGAATGAATCATATTAACATACTTATTGTTTTTACTTGGTCTTGAATCCGTTTCACACCGCCGGAGACGGAGACGCATCTGAAAGAAGGTTTAAATAGTGATACACGCCCTTTATATAATAACTGATATAAAGAGGTGTAACCCATCCATCTACAACATGTCTTATAGATATTTATATCTAGACGACTTTATCAGACTTCTGAGTGTTCAGTTAAATTAATAAGTCTGTTAATTTACACATTCACACATCTGGAGGTTTTTCTTTCACCAGAGGTCTGTACTACGAAGCAGGATTTGGCGTTATCGAGGTAACTTCAGGGTTAACCCTTCAGGGTTTTCCGTCCTACGAAGGTGGATCACTTCTTACCGGGGTAGATCTCCATGGTAACTTACGCTGAACGGCTAACCTGCTCCGGAGCAGGTTATGTTCCAGATAAGAGATCAACTCGTATTAAAACACCGTCTACTGACCAATCAGAGCTCAGTGCGCTGATCGTATGGTAATATTACACAAATACGAAGAAGTTTAAGTCATAATCCAGGCTAAAAACAACACAGTTTAAACTGACAAATGCAGGAAGGACAGCTGGATTTATGCTGCGGGTGTTTACCGCTTTGAATTATATTTTTATATTTATTTTTTTACTTGCTCTTGAGTCCGTTTCACACCGCAGGAAACGGGGACGCACCTGAGAGAAGGTGTAAATAGTTATACACGCGTCTTGTCTAATAATGGATATAATGACGTGTAACCGTCCATCCAGTCATCAACATAATTTCTTATTGCTATTTATAACTAGACGATTTTGTCCGACTATTGAATGATTCGTTAAATTAATAAATCTGTTAATTTACGCATTCACACATCGGGAGTTTTTTTATTTTTCCAGCTGTCCTTCCTGCATTTGGCAGCTTCAACTGTGTTACTTTTAGTCTGGATTAAGTGTTTAACTTCTTCGTATTTGTCTAATATAGTTTGCTTTTCCTTTGTAAAATGTGCCGCTCTGTCTGTCTGTCTGCTGACAGTAGACTTGTCCATGTCTGTGATTGGTCAAATGTTGCAAACCCCGCCCCGTTCACGTGAACGCGCTCACAGCCAGATAGAGAAACCCTGGGTTGATTTACCGAGTTGATAACCACCTTCGTAGGACAGTTTAGCTGGAACTCGTTTGTTAGGGTTGGTTAAGCCAGATAAGGAGAAGATACCCTGGGTATGTTGAACTCGCTTCGTAGTCCAGACCTCAGCTGTCCTTCCTGCATTTAGCAGCTTCAGCTGTGTTACTGTTAGGACCCAAAGGTGGTCTAAAGGAAGTAACAAGAAGCCGATGTTATCAGGCAATCACTTGGTTTATTGATGTGGTTGAAAGGAAAACAAAAACAACTGATACACGGTTTGGTAATAACAGAAAGAGAGGGTTCGAGTGGCATGAAAACAAGGTAAACAACAAAAGCACACCTCTAATATAATCTACCAACAGACAACAGAATCTCTATGCAAAAAGGATAACTCAAATCACAACGAGTTCCTCAGACAAGTTAACAATCACAGTCTAAAGTCTGAGGCCAGTTAGACTTATTCACACACGAGTTAACAATTTCACAACTCAAAGGAGAGGCTCAGGGGGAACAGATCCAGGGTCAGCACTGTTCACTACAGGAGAGGAGAGGCTCAGGAGGAACAGATCCAGGGTCAGCACTGTTCCCTACAGGAGAGGAGAGGCTCAGGAGGAACAGATCCAGGGTCAGCACTGTTCCCTACAGGAGAGGCTCAGGAGGAACAGATCCAGGGTCAGCACTGTTCCCTGCAGGACAGGAGAGGCTCAGGGGGAACAGATCCAGGGTCAGCACTGTTCCCTACAGGAGAGGCTCAGGAGGAACAGATCCAGGGTCAGCACTGTTCCCTGCAGGACAGGAGAGGCTCAGGGGGAACAGATCCAGGGTCAGCACTGTTCCCTGCAGGAGAGGAGAGGCTCAGGAGGAACAGATCCAGGGTCAGCACTGTTCCCTACAGGAGAGGAGAGGCTCAGGAGGAACAGATCCAGGGTCAGCACTGTTCCCTACAGGACAGGAGAGGCTCAGGGGGAACAGATCCAGGGTCAGCACTGTTCC
>CAKAOJ020000917.1:5000-12500 GCA_916701645.2 Sebastolobus alascanus | reverse complement strand
CGCCCCTACTGGCCAGATGGACCAGGCCCTGCCCTCCTTCCTCCTCAGGAAGGAAAAGGACACTCTGTGGAACCCAGTGCATCCTGTCCCAAAAGAAGTCGATTAAAACCCTCTGTATCTGAGACAGGAGAGAGACTGGAGGATCGACGCAGGTCAACCGGTGCCACAGAGCAGATGAGACCAGGTTATTAATGATCAAGGTTCGGCCTCTGAAGGACATTTTGGGTAAAAGCCACTTCCATCTTGAGAGCCGACCTTTAACCTTTTCCAGGACGTTGTCCCAGTTCTTTCTTTGGAAAGTCTCATCGCCGAGGAAGACTCCGAGGTATTTAAGACCTCCTTTCTTCCAGACTAGAACACCAGGGAGCCTGAGCCGATCCCCCAGCCTCTCCCCCACCATCACAGCCTCGCTCTTCCCCCAGTTCACCTTAGCAGACGAAATGAGGCCAAACTCACTGACGGTGTCCGTTAAAAAGTCAATGTCCTTCTGTGTGTTGACCAACACAATGAGGTCATCAGCGTATACAGACAGTTTAAAAGACACATCACAATGAGGGAAACACACACCATTAAGACTGCTTCTCAGTCTGTGGAGCAGAGGCTCGATGGCTACAGAGTAGAGCATGCCAGAGAGAGAGCATCCCTGCCTTACCCCCCTCTGAATGTTAAAAGGAGCACTCAGGCCACCATTTATTTTCAGGACACTCGCAATGTCACTATAGAGAACCCGTATCTTGGCTATAAAGCCTGGGTTGAACCCAAAGGCAGCCAGAGTCTGCCATAAGTACTGGTGTTCAACCCGGTCAAAAGCCTTTTCCTGGTCTATGGAAATAAGACCAGTGTCTACAGCCAACGAACTGGAGACTTCCAAAACATCTCGAATTAAAGTGACATTGTCACTTATGAGCCTGCCGGGCACACAGTAAGTCTGGTCGGGGTGGATGACGGACGCCATCACCTCTCTCATTCTCAGGGCCAGAGCTTTGGACAGGAGTTTATAATCCGTGCACAGCAGAGAAACCGGCCTCCAGTTTTTAAGGTCCTGCAGGTCTCCCTTCTTAGGCAGCAGAGTGATGACGGCCCTCCTGCAGCTCAGAGGAAGTCTTCCTCTCTGGAGACTGTCAGTCAGCACCTCGAGCAGGTCTTCTCCTAGTTCAGACCAGAAAGACTTATAGAAGTCTACAGGAAGGCCGTCCAGCCCCGGAGCTCTGCCGCTCTGCAGACTCATCAAGGCTGTGAACAGCTCTTGCAGCGTTAAGTCTGCCTCCAGTAGTGAGCTTTCCTCTGTGCTTACCTGAGGGAGACCACTGAGGAATCTGCTGTGCACATCTGGATTATGCGACCATTCACTCTTAAAAAGGTCTCTGTAGAAACCGGCAGCACACTTCCTGATCTCAGAAGAGTCTGAGATCTCAGAGCCGCTACCCGTGCGTAAAGAATGAATGATCTTCCTTTGTCCATTTTTCTGCTCCAACCCAAAGAAGAATTGAGAGGGGGCGTCCATCTGCGAGATGTTCATGAACCGCGACCTGACCAGAGCTCCCTGTGCTGTAACGCCCAGCAGGTTGGCTATGGCCGACTTTTGAGATTTGAGGGAGTCTAAAAGCCCTCGATCTCCTGTAGACTCTGCTAAAGACTGCAGTTCTGCTACCTCAGTCTCCAGATCCTTCATAGACCGGGTTATGTCTCTAGTGACATTGCGAGTGAACTGTTGGCAAAGCTGTTTAATTGTTGCTTTGCCAACATCCCACCACTGCTGAATGCAGCTAAAAACAGGTTTGCTCTCTCTGTGGGTCGACCAAAAAAATTTAAAAGCAGTTTTAAAAACCTGGTCATTTAAAAGGCCAATATTAAAATGCCAATAGGCACTATTAAAACGTACATTATTAATAAAAACAGAGCAAGAGACGAGACAGTGATCAGTAAAACCCACAGGCTGAATGTGACATCTTTTAAAAATGTTCACATGTTGGTTAAAACAATAAAAGCGGTCCAGTCTGGCCAGAGATAAAACATTTCCCCTTGAGTGGCTCCAGGTGTACTGCCTGTGATTTCTGTTAAAAACCCTCCACACATCAGACAGCTCATGTGCTTCAGTCAGCTGTCTGATTCTGTGGGATGAGGCAGGATGAGGTTCAGGATGATTCCTGTCTAGGTTCGGATTTTCTGTGCAGTTAAAATCACCCCCTAAAAACATAAAATCATCACTATTACAAGCTCTAAAAGTATCAGATAAAATGTCTAAAAATGCCATCCTATCCACCCCATTGGTGGGAGCATAGACATTTAAAAACACCATCTTCACTTTTTCAAACGGAGCTTCGACCTTCATTAAAACACCTGGAATAATCTCTTCCACTTCATAGGAAATAGGTAAAAACCTTCTGGCAAATAAAATCCCCACTCCTCCACTGCAGCTGGACTTGTGGCTTAAAATGACCTCCCCATTAAAAGCCCTCCTCCAGTCACTCTCATTGTCTTCAGTACTGTGGGTTCTTTAGCTCCATCAGTTTAAAAAGAGCAGCTTTCCTGGCTCCGTTCAGGTTTAAAGTGCTGATGTTAAAATCACACATGGATAAAAAAGAGACAACAGTCAGTAAAAAAGACCAGTCAGTAAAAAAGAGAAGCACATCATCTGTTTAACAGTCATCTTCATCAGTGATGAGTTGAGCGTTCACTCGAACTATCAGTTTTTTCAGTCTGTATATTTCCTGATCAGTCAACTCATCATCACATACTCTCCCAGACTTCCTGGTCAGAGGCCTGGCTGACCTGTTAAATAATGTGAGATCAGAGAAGTGATCCCCGACTACAGGCAGCCTGGCCCCTTTGGTTCTTTCCAGGAAGTTTTTAATGTCAGCAGGAGAGTAGAGAGACTGTGGATCCTCCTGAGTCAGAGAGAAGTCACTCTCTGACTCAGCTGAAACTTTGGCTTTTCTCCTGGTTTTCATATTTTTCTGCACAGAATCATAATTTTTTCTTTTCTGAGAGACTTTTAACATGTCATCATCTGCCATGTCCTCATCATAAATAAACTCATCACCCACTGACGGATTTTCATTCATGCTTTCCTCCACAGTTTCACTTCCTGTGTTCTCACACTCAGTTGGTTTACTTTGGTCATTTTTTGGAACATTTTCTTTTTCTGTCTCAGTTTCATCTTTATTTCTTAGTTCATGGACATCTCTGTCCAGCCCCTCACCGCTGGAACCCGCGGGGGGGGGTCACTGCCCGCCGGGGGAGCCGCGGCGACCGCGAGCACCGGAGCCTCCGGGACCGGAGGAACCGGGCCCGACACCGGCACCGGAGCCCCCGGGACCGGAGGAACCGGGCCCGACACCGAAGGTGCCGGAGCCGCCAACCCCGGGACCGGAGGAACCGGAGCCTCCGGAGCCCCCGGGACCGGAGCCGCGGGGGCCCCCCCGCCAGCAGCAGCGGCAGCAGCCGCTGTCCGTGCTCCACCTTTCTCCGGACAAGAGCGGATCAAGTGTCCCTCTGCTCCACATCCAAAACACTTCATCGTCTCCGATGAGACAAACACCATATAGCTAAAACCTTCCATCTTGAACTTAAAGGGCAGGTTTAATTCATGAGTTGTGTCTTTTAATATCATGAACACTTGTCTCCTGTGACACACAACATGTTTTAGTTTAGGTGATTTACAGCCCAGAGAAACCATCTTTATTTGGGAAATGAGCTGTCCGTATCTGGACAGCTCTTTTGCCAACACTTCATTCTTTATGAAGGGGGGGGGCGTTAGAAATAATAACTTTAGTGGCTGGGCTAACAAGGGGGAGAACGGGAGTAAAGGTGTCCTGAATTACTACACCTTTCTCAACCACCTCATTAACCTTAGCCGTGCTATCTAGAAAGATGACGATGGCCCCGTTCATACGGGAGGCCGACTTCACACTATCACATCCCACCACTTCTCCCACCGCTAACCCCGCCTCCTCCACCTCTAACCCCGCCTCCTCCACCTCTAACCCCGCCTCCTCCACCGCTAACCCCGCCTCCTCCACCTCTAACCCCGCCTCCTCCACCTCTAACCCCGCCTCCTCCACCTCTAACCCCGCCTCCTCCACCTCTAACCCTGCCTCCTCCTCCTCTAACCCTGCCTCCTCCACCTCTAACCCTGCCTCCTCCACCTCTAACCCTGCCTCCTCCACCTCTAACCCTGCCTCCTCCACCTCTAACCCTGCCTCCTCCACCTCTAACCCTGCCTCCTCCACCTCTAACCCCGCCTCCTCCACCTCTAACCCCGCCTCCTCCACCGCTAACCCGGCCTCCTCCACCTCTAAGCCCGCCTCCTCCACCTCTAACCCGCCTCCTCCTCCTCTAACCCCGCCTCCTCCACCTCTAACCCGGCCTCCTCCACCTCTAACCCCGCCTCCTCCACCTCTAACCCGGCCTCCTCCTCCTCTAACCCGCCTCCTCCACCTCTACCCCCGCCTCCTCCACCTCTACCCCCGCCTCCTCCTCCTCTAACCCCGCCTCCTCCACCTCTAACCCCGCCTCCTCCACCTCTAACCCCGCCTCCTCCACGGAGCACCGCACCGCCGGGACCAGCTTGATAGCGTGACGGCGAGTCAGCCTCTCAAACTCGGCCGCAGCAGCCTCCGCCACGGGCATGGTGCCAACAGAGCACGCTGCCCACAAACAAACAGACAAAACCACACACCACCCCTCCACCTACACCTCCACCCCCCTCTAACACACACCACTAATTAAAGAAAATACTAATAAACATAAACCCAAAGAAATAAAGTTAGAAAAGTAGGAAAAACTCACTCACACTGAATCAGCAACGATTCACAGCTCTCAGCTCCACACTCAGTCCACCATTCTCACCGAGAGAGAGAGCGAGGGAGCGCGGGAGGGAGGGAGAGAGAGAGAGAGAGAGAGAGAGACGGGGGGAGAGAGAGGGGGGGGAGAGAGAGAGAGAGAGTGAGAGAGAGTGAGAGGGACAGAGAGAGAGAGAGAGAGAGAGAGGGAGAGAGAGAGAGGGGGGGGGGAGAGAGAGCGAGAGAGAGGGAGAGAGAGAGAGAGGGACAGAGAGAGAGAGAGAGAGAGAGAGGGAGAGAGAGAGAGGGGGGGGAGAGAGAGCGAGAGAGAGGGAGAGAGAGAGAGGGAGAGAGAGAGAGAGAGAGAGAGAGAGGGAGAGAGAGAGAGGGGGGGGGGAGAGAGAGCGAGAGAGAGGGAGAGAGAGAGAGAGGGACAGAGAGAGAGAGAGAGAGAGAGAGGGAGAGAGAGAGAGGGGGGGGGGGAGAGAGAGCGAGAGAGAGGGAGAGAGAGAGAGAGGGACAGAGAGAGAGAGAGAGAGACAGAGAGAGGGACAGAGAGAGAGAGGGAGTGAGAGAGGGAGAGAGAGGGAGAGAGAGGGAGAGGGACAGAGAGAGAGAGAGAGAGAGAGTTCTTAAAGTTACGTAGTTTAATCAGCACTTTTGATGCCACAACTTGTCTTGTTTTGTTTGCATTGCTAGTCTGCAGCTACATGCTAGCCGTGTATTCACTTCTGGCGTTACAGATCGCCTCATAAGTTTTAACAGCAAGAAGCTCCACCACCATTGCTCGCTCCAGGACTACCGGACGGATTCGAAGCGTCACATCTTCGCCTTGCTACCGGTGTGGTCAATTTCCAGTCTCTGACTGCTACATCGCTAGCCAGCACGAACCCACCTGCTTGTCCTGCCGGGGTCTTCCCGTCCCGGTGTGGTCAGCCCTGGGCACTTGTAGCTCCTCACCGCTAGCCACCACCGCACCAGGTAGACCAGCGTTCCACCAGTAGCCTCTCCCGGCTATCTCTCCACTCCACGCTGGTTGTTGACTCTGGACATGCTCTTGATTATCCCGTTGATACTCTTGGGGTCCGCATCGCTTCTCCTTCCCTGGACACCCGGCTCTTGGTCTCAAGCTAACGCTAGCCTTGTGCTAGCGCTCCACCACCGAACCATGCCGCCGCTGTACTCCGCCTCAGATCTCAACAACTTCAATAACCACCTACGTCCGGACTGCATTGACATCCTCAGAGAAACTGGACTACTCCGCAGAGGCCATCCTCCACACAGAGGCTCTGGCCGTATCTTCACCTACAACTTCACGTCCCCAAACTCCATCCCTTCGCTCTGGTCTGCTCACACACCTACTTCCTCATTACGTCATCACAACAAACAACACGTGAATCTGGCCAATCTCCGTCCCCTCCCTCAGTCCTCACAACCCATCACCACACACCGTCACCTGAAACTGGCTTTACTCAACACCCGTTCACTTAACAATAAAAGCCTCATTTTAAATGAATTTATCACAGACAATAACCTGGACTTCCTCTGCCTCACTGAAACCTGGCACAAACCCCTGGACTATTTCTCACTAAACCAAACCACACCCACTGGATTCACCTACACTGACCAACCTCGTCCTGAGGGGAGGGGAGGTGGTGTTGCTGCTGTTTATAGGAAGGACATTAAAACTACCACCATCTCCATACCTGCCACTCATTCCTTTGAACACCTTGCCTTCAAACTCTCTGGTCCCACTCCCCTGGTCACTGCCATTATCTACCGCCCCCCCCAAGCCAAACCCATCCTTTTTCTCCGATTTTTCTGCTTTTCCTCACCCAGCTATGTGCCATTTCACCCTCCGTTCTCCTCCTTGGGGATTTTAACTTCCATATCAATGACACCAACTGCAAACCTGCCACAGAATTCCTGGAACTGCTACAATGCTTCAACTTCACACAGCACATCAACTTCCCCACTCACAGCCGTGGTCACACCCTGGATTTAGTCTGCTCCACCGGTCTCACAATTCACCACATCTCCAGCCTCAACCTCAACATCTCTGACCACCTGGCAATCACTATGGACATTGACATCCCTATCCCCATCCCAAAAGAAAAAACGCACCATCTCCTTCAGAAACCTCAAGTCCATCTCCCCCTCAGCTCTCTCAGCCTCCCTCTCCAGTAAATTGTCCGCCTCCCCTCCCCCGCTGTCTGATAATCCCTCCGACCTCATCAACTACTATAACGACACACTCTCCTCCTGTCTTGATCATCTGGCTCCCATCATAACCAAAACAGTTTCATTCACACACTCAGCTCCCTGGTACACTCCTGAACTCCATCACATGAAATCCCGTAAGCGCCAGCTTGAAAGACTCTGCAAGAAAACCGGTTTAACAGTTCATCACCAAGCCTACACCGACTACCTTCAGACTACAAAGACGCTCTCTCCATAGCCCGTTCCACCTACTACTCTCACCTCATACACTCTGGCTCCTCAAACCCAGGACTCTCTTTTCCACCATCAACAAACTCCTCAAACCCAGTGACAACATCTCCAGCTCCTTCACAGCCAGCAAGTGCAACGCCTTCCTCTCATTCTTCCAAACAAAAATCGAAACCATCTACAGCAACCTGACCACCTCCCCCGCCCTCCCCACCACCCCACCCGTCTCCCCCCCCTGCACCACCCAGCACCTGTCTCAGTTCTCCCC
>CAKAOJ020000916.1:0-24663 GCA_916701645.2 Sebastolobus alascanus | reverse complement strand
GCAAGTGGGGAAAAACATTTTTATCCAGGTTTATAAGGTACTTTTTGTCTGCTGTTATTCCATTAATTCCATTTCATTTTTTTCTATTTATTTATAGTTAGCAATATATTTCTTTATTTGGTTATAAAACTGTGAAAACCTGGAACAAAGACTGAGAAAACTGCTGGAAGGAATGTGTTTCAGTGAATAAATTGATTTACTTTGCTATCCTTAATACTTTCTTGCCAGTATGGACGTGAAATGGGTCTTAAATTGCATTCATAATGGTCTTAAAAAAGTCTTAAAAAGTTCAAATTTGACTTGTTGAAACCTGCAGATACCCTGATACATGTATTTCCTCATTTGTACGTACACATACATTTAGTGTGGATCCTATGCACTGTTTTATATACAGTATGAGACCCCAGAGCTCCGGATAAGAGCAGGACACCTGGATACAAAAAGAGACATTCTTAGTTTGTGATGGATGAGAGAATTAAAACCTCCCCAAACATTTTCAACAGAAGTCATTACCTGCAAGGCAACAGGAAAAGCTACAGAAGATCCTTTTAACATAAAAACTGTGTTACTTAAAACTCTTGTGATACTATTTCCCTTGGTTGCAAAAGTGTTGCATGCATGGGAAACTTTACATAAACCACGATCACCACATTTTGAAGCCACATGCACATGTCACCCAGCTTCTCTGAAAGGAAGTAATGAAATCCCTCCTGACTCTGATGTAGTTTTGGTGCAGCTTGACAGGTATCTGCATCACTGTGTGTCAGACGGCATGACAAAACAGAAATACACTCCGTTGTCACCTGGTTCCACATGTTTCACTGTGAAGGATCCGCTCTCAGACACAGTCTTACTGGCTGAGTATTTGTCCTGGCTAAAGTTCCCAAAGTCAGGCTGCTTGAAAGGCACCGTGTGGACAATCAGCTTCAAACTCTCCCCTGGTAACTGCTGAAACCAGAACATGTGAAACCAATACATGTTGTGACTGCAGTCCATCTGAGCAGAGTGACCCCTCTCCACCAGTAAGCCTGGGGTCTGTTGGACTCTAGTAGTCCATGCTACACCTGGAATCAAGCAAGAAAACAAGCTGAGATGTTAAAAAATTCTGCCTTTTGGATATAAATAATCATTAGCATATAACAGATAATAAACCACACAGGTTGTTGAGTTTCATGGTGTTTAACAATCAACAAATAAAGCCTTTGGGGTAAAAGTACCTGCAGTACATAGCAGAGAAACAGCACAGATGATGAGAGGTGAAATCATTTGGATCCAACACACAGACGTCTCTCAGTGAGACAGCAGCTGATGTGATCGTCTCACAATTCCGTCTATGATCTCTCCTGTCACGAGTTGGCATCATCAGACTGGTCAGCACTTTTCAGTTCATGGTTATCCTCTCGAGATTTTGTTACTCTCAGTAATTGGTGGACTCGGGGTTATGGGGGAGTCGGAGGGTAATGATCCTGAGGCCTGTACTATGAAACAATTTCAACATACCCGGGATATCTTTTCGTTATCTGGCTTCACTAACTCTAACAACCACAATCAGCCGTCCTACGACCGTGGTTATAAACTCAGTAAATCAACCCAGGTTGTCTCTATCGGGCTATGGGGGCGTTCACTTAAAACGGGCGATGTTTGCAGCATATGAACAATCACAAACATGGACAAGTGTAGGTCTACTGTCAGTATATTTTACAATTGAACAAACAAAAAAATAATACAGATATACAAAGACGTTAAACACATAATACAGTTTTCAACTCAACCTGGACCCTATTTCACCATGTTTTTGTGTCTGACTAATATGGACAACAATTTCTGAAATTGGTCCAGTATTGAGGAAGAGCGCTAGATGGTTGCTTACTGGCTGCAATCTAATCCTATTGGGGCAAGCTGGCATCGTAATTTACGTCCACTAAAAGTGCTTGTTTTGCCGTGACAGGATCTGATTGTTAAAAGTGTCTGACGTTATGGAGTCGCTCAAGGAGAAGTCTCGTAAAACTGAACCTGCTACAGCCTCTGAAAGACAGTAAAGTCGGTCGGGATCGCGGGTCTCAGAAGGTTAAAGATGGTCTTGGAGCTAATTGTATTTACTTTATATATCCTACAGCCTACCTCCAATATTTGAAAACCCGGTCTCACGGGAAGGCGTATAGCCTAAATAGCAGGACATTACACGGCCATTCTGCGTGTCATAGGTACGCAATTCGTTTTTTTCACGTGTCATTTGTACGCCGCGCAAACGTCCGCAGTTTAGGCAACAAAACCACCCAGTTAGGTTAAGGACAAACATCATGGTTGGGCTTAAAATAAGTATGTAAACCAAGTAAAATACGCACGGAAACAACGTAATAGGACTACAAAAACGCATCACAAACGCCACTAAAAAACACAAAAATCAAGAAAGGCGTTCTTATTGCACGCTGAATGTCACGTTTAGGAAAGCAGGTTTGGATCCAAGTACAGACAGATGAGATGATAAGGTAGCAGGCAGAGTTCAGTGACTTAATCGATAAAGACGAAAACTTACAACTGAGTGTCCATAAAAGAACAGGAACAGAAGAAGATCCAAAAACGGTGGGAACCAGGACTGAACAGTAGACAAGGAACTTAAGCAGGTACACTGGAATCATGGAATGATGATGGACGAACCAACAAAGAACAAAGGAAAAGAGGTGGTATAAATAGTGACTGACTAGCTGGGGAAGTGACAACAGGTGAGTGCAGAACTAATTCAGGACAGGTGAAACTGATCAGGGCAGGGTAGACAATCTCAAAGGCGGGAAAACACAAAGTCAGGAAGTAATACAAAACATGACACATGAGGAGGGAACCTACAAAATAAAACAGGAACCTACAACCGAAACTCAAGACCATGACACTGATTGACTTGCGTATTATCGTGGCAGTCATACGCCTTTTTGTGCGAACAGGCTCATGTTTGACATAATGAAATGCTAAGAACTACATGAAAGTCTCGGTTAGCTGCGTCCATTTATTTTTGGGCGCTCGTGTACAGAGAAACTCCACAACAAGCTGACAGACTCACAGCTCCAACATGTTGGCTTTAAATGTGTCATAGCTAATGTGTTAGCAGATATTAGCCTCCAAATCCAGCAGACACAAAGCAACATTAGCATTCATTTGTGGTTGTGTTTCTCGCTATCTGATGATATAAGTCCAAGCAATATTCATTCTACTACTAGCTCTGTTTTGGTCTCCACCAACACCTGAGAAAAATATCAGCAAAGAGCATAAAAGCAAAGAGGTGAAACTTTAGTGACAACTGCCGATGCTGCCATTTTGGACTTAAAACGCTTATTATATTTATAATATTTTATTATATTATATTTGATTGTTTAACACAGGCCATTTCAGTAGAATATGACAGTAAAATAGAAATAATTTTGTTTTACTTTTATACAGCATTTTAGACAAACGTTTTACTGGCGTCCGGTAGTCGCTTTCAGTCCAAAATGGCGGAAGCGTAGCTTTGCTGCTGGGCGCTGATGTTGCAATTGAACGAACAATTGACTTTGAGGTCTAAGCATCATCCTTTCTATGATATCGGGCTCTCTAGCTACTCCTTGACTTCCTTCACGAGCTAGTCGCTAACAAGCTGGTGAAACTAGCTGAGAATGAAGTTGTTAATATCAATGTCATGTCGGTGTGTTAAACCTGAATTAATTGTGTTTGTGGCCACTTGGGGGCAGCATAATGAGCTATACCTGACAAAAAGAGTGGTATATTACTGTATAATGACACAGTGTTAATATTTCAGTGTAAAAGCACCTTGATGTTTCTGGTTTCTTATTTCAGGTACTGCATTAATGTTGCATGTGTGCTTATGTTATTCAAATCTTAGATGAAATAACATCAAATTAGTTTTTCAGCTTTTTGAGCTACTTGTATTTCATTGACGTGTTTGTTGTGGGGTTAGGGTTAGTGTTATGTTATGCATTAGAGCTCACCACAGACCAGGAATTTAGATGAATTAGTGTTGATTTTCAGTGGCTGGTGGGAATAAAAGTCAGTGATGTAACAGCCTTCACTGTCCAGCAGATGGAGACGCCTCTCTGATAATATCCATAATGTTCATCCTGTGTTGGGACGTGGGACGTCATTCATGTGCTGCATGCATGCTCTGAGGATAAATATCACACAATATAACTCCATTAAGACATGTCACCTCTTATTTAAGTAAAACATTTAAGGGCCCAGTGCCTTGCTCACTGGAACCTCAGCAGTATCTGATAAAGGTAAAAATATTCACAGCTCATTCAGTTCCATACCTCATTTCATTTCTCACTATTCACAGCTGATGTGAGAGTTGTGGAAGAACAACGCCATTATATTTTATAATGATAAAAAGGAAATCATTAGAATTTTCTTGTGCCCCTGAGTAGGACAAACACACCTTTTCTACCTCAGCAGCTCACAGGTATAGAGGTCAGTCTCTTCAAACCTCACCTTAATTGCACACAGTATTACATCTCCAAAAGTAGGACAAGTATTTCAACATGTTAGTGTTGTACCTCTGTGTGACTCATTCATGCTTGGGTTGAAAAATAACCATTTAAATTATGGTGAGAAATCTTTATTAATAAACAATCCAGTTGCAAAAGAAGCATGAAGACAGCAGCTTTGTCACTCTCATGGTGTAGAAAGAAGAAAATGCCCACGGTGCATTTTCCTTCAGAACCTCAGCTTTTCAGCTGGCTTTCTTCCAGGAAGTATAGCGGGGGGGAACACTAGCATGTGACCTCTTTGTGGTGAAGCTTTCATAAGTATTGGTATTTGTTGACCTATTTTGTTTCAGAGGGCTGTCTGTAAATGAATACCACTCACTGTAGCTCTCTTAGAGTGACATTTATTGCCCCATCTGTGTCAGTGATGTTTGGAGCCCGAGCTCTTCTACAATAGCTTCTACATGTCTGTAGAAGAGCTCGGGCTCCAAACATCACTGACACAGATGGGCCAATAAATGTCACTCTGAGGGAGCTACAGTGTGAGGACCTTCTTCTACGTTTTTCATTGCTATCTTCTACTGGTCCAGCACCGGCCTACTACGGTTTAGGATGTGCACGACCACCTTATATTGATTGTAAATGAAGACCACCCCACAACAAAGTGAAGTGGTAAATCAATCGATTTAAATAGTTAATCGCAAATTAATCACACATCTATTCAAAATGGACCTTAAAGTCAGTGTAAAGCACAACCTAGGCTCCTCTACCTGTTCCAATCCCTGCCTATAGAGGTAACCCAAACCCAATTTGTGGCCTAGGACAGGACCATATCAAGGTTTATCTGGGGAGGCACAAAACCTAGAGTTAGGTATGAAACTCTCCAGCTACCAAAAGATAAAGGAGGTATCGGTCTCCGTAAACTAAAAGAGTACTTTTATGCTGCCCAGCTAAGATATATTGTATGTTGGTGAAAGTCAGAATACACAGCAAAGTGGAAGGAAATGGAAAAAGAGTGTGGAGGATATCCTGTTCAGACCATCATTGGAGATAAAGACACATACAAGAAAGTTAAAACTGTTATAGATTCAATTACAGGGTTTACTCTGGAATTATGGTTCAGAATAATAAAATATTACAGGGTGAAGAAAGATATAAATATGCTAAAATGGGTGGCATTTGATAGTAATTTGAAACCAGCTGGATATGATAAAGGATTCAAACACAGGGTAAACAAAGGAGTCACAGCATGGTGCACTTTAGAGAAAGAAGGGGAGCTGGAGAGTTTCCAGAATATGAAAGATAAATATGATTTAGATAAGCGTGAATTTTATAACAATAACAATAGTGTGGGTGGGCGGGGGAAGAAGGAGGAAAAAAGGGGGAGAAAGGGGGGAGAAGAAAAGAGGAGTAAAGTGGAGGAAAAGAAAGAAAAAGAGAAGAAAACACAATTCTGAAGGGCTTATTTTCATCCATTGGGCATTTTTAAGTGTTTATACCGTAGTATTTTTGTTAAATAATGAAAATGTTATTTTTTGTTAATTTCAGGGGGAAGAAGTTATTTCTACTCGAGCACCGGTTCGAATCCCGTCTCCGGCAGAGTGGAGGTTTATTATGCAGTGAAAAAATGTCCTTATAAACTTGAATTTACTCAAGATATCGTTTTTATGCAAGACTTGTACAATGCAATTAATACATTCCATTGAAAAATATCCCTAGTCTCTAATTATATACGTAGACTATCCATACATATATTCTTTATATCTTCTAAGTTCATTGATTAATATTTTAATCAGAGCAGGGCAGGTTTTTGCTATGTGTGAAAGATAACTGTGAAAGATACATGTGTTTATTTTCAGCTGTTTCCTTCATCAGGGTGGTGTTTGAGGCTGTTTCAGGTTTCTTTATACAGTCATATAAATTGTAGATCACCACAGCTGTCCAATATACAAAACGTTATCATCATCATCATCATCATCATCATCATCGTCGTTTTACTTTTACAATGAAGAAAATAAAGGATGATTATGTTATTTTACACATATCCTTCTTATGACTGATTAATGAACTAGAAACTCCTTCAGCTCAGCCTCCAGCGAGGCCTCCAGCGGGGGCCTCCAGAGCGGGGGCCTCCAGCGGGGCCTCCAGCGGGGGCCTCCAGCGGGGGCCTCCAGCGAGGCCTCCAGCGGGGCCTCCAGCGGGGCCTCCAGCGGGGGCCTCCAGCGGGGGCCTCCAGCGGGGGCCTCCAGCGGGGCCTCCAGCGGGGCCTCCAGCGGGGCCTCCAGCGGGGGCCTCCAGCGGGGCCTCCAGCGGGGGCTCCAGCGGGGGCTCCAGCGGGGCCTCAAGCGGGGCCTCCAGCGGGGCCTCAAGCGGGGCCTCCAGCGGGGCCTCAAGCGGGGCCTCAAGCGGGGCCTCCAGCGGGGCCTCCAGCGGGGCCTCAAGCGGGGCCTCCAGCGGGGCCTCCAGCAGTGACCAGCCCACCGCAGCCAGACCCAGATGTGGCTCTTGCTCCGGCCAGGAGCCGAGCTTTGCCTCGCTGCTCCGCCGGTCCCCGCTGGGAGCCAACTCCGACACCACGCAGCTGGAGGCCGAGGCCATATTGCTGGGCCTGTTGGAGGGAAGGGAGGCACTTGTAATATATCGGATATCGGGCTGATACTGACTCAAATAACTGTTTAGTTTTCACCAATCTGTTGCTGCATTAAAAAGGTTTACACTTGAACTGTAATTCCTGTTAATTTTGAATATTTTTTTACCAAGTTGCTGGAGTATGATTTATTATTTAAGTAAATGTGGCGTGGCCCCGACTAGCTTTGTCCGCAAAACATAACTACCGGCATAAGCCAACACAGCCATAGAACCAAGCAATCAATCACTCGGTGCTGACATCATTCATAGACATATGGTATTAGGGAACTGTTTGTCACGTACCTCGCTTTCCCCAGTCATTGTCGTTTCGGTCATATTTGCAATTCGTCCATTAAATTAAAAAATTTCCAAAATTGCTACAATCTATGGGCACTAAACTAGAACAGCTATTAGAAATCTATTTTGACATTAAAAACTAATGTACCGTCACCTGGGCGTTCACTCTATCATATTTGTCCTTCAGCCTACCATTTTCTCTTCTCACACTTTTCAATCCTTATTGAAACTTTTAAAGGCATCCTTCAAACAAGGCATGTTCGACCATCTTTTTTTTTTGCCTTCTTTTTTTTTTTTGCTTTTGTTTTCGTCTTGCTTCTACGTAGCTGACTTCCTGACTGGAGCAAGAATTCATTCTCAGCAAAGTTCATTCGCAGCATTTGTTTTCTCAATGGTCCATCTCCCCTACATCAACAGACACGGTACAACATACGGTCCTTTCTTTAAATCTATCTCACCAAAGGGTTGTCTCAGCTCTCTATGGCAAGGTGTCGGACCTGAGGTGTGGCCACATGGACAAGCTCAGAGCAGCATGGGAGGAGGACTTAGGCCTCTCTCTATCACAGGATACATGGGATTCCATACTAAAGCAGGTTAATTCATCCTCTCTATGTGCACGTCACTGCTTAATTCAGTTCAAAGTGGTGCATAGGGCTCATATTTCTTTATTCTTTTCCCTCAATCAGGCCGAACCAGATACACCTGAGGGAGAACACAGGTAAAGCATGGGTCAAGTAGTATATGCCAATATGGTTAAATAACTCTCCAAACTTGCATTAAATTCTGACGAGGAAAACCTGTCATGTCCATCTTCAAAGGGGTCCCTTGACCTCTGACCTCCAGATATGTGAATGTAAATGGGTTCTATGGGTACCCACGAGTCTCCCCTTTACAGACATGCCCACTTTATGATAATCACATGCAGTTTGGGGCAAGTCATAGTCAAGTCAGCACACTGACACACTGACAGCTGTTGTTGCCTGTTGGGCTGCAGTTTGCCATGTTATGATTTGAGCATATTGTTTTATGCTAAATGCAGAACCTGTGAGGGTTTCTGGACAATAGGCCTATTTTTCATTGGTTTGTGTTGTTAATAGATTTCAAATAAAAAATGTATGCATAAAGCAGCATATTTGCCATGTTGATAAGAGTATTAAACACTTGACAAATCTCCCTTTAAGGTCCATTCTGAATAGATGTGTGATTCATTTGCGATTAATCGCGATTAACTATGGACCATCGTACGATTAATCATGATTAACTATGGACAATCATAAGATTAATCATGATTAACTATGGACAATCATAAGATTAATCATGATTAACTATGGACAATCGTACGATTAATCATGATTAACTATGGACAATCATAAGATTAATCATGATTAACTATGTACAATCGTACGATTAATCGTGATTAACTATGGACAATCGTACGATTAATCGTGATTAACTATGGACAATCGTACGATTAATCGCGATTAACTATGGACAATCGTACGATTGATCGCGATTAACTATGGACAATCGTACGATTAATCGCGATTAACTATGGACAATCGTACGATTGATCGAGATTAACTATGGACAATCGTACGATTAATCGCGATTAACTATGGACAATCGTACGATTGATCGCGATTAACTATGGACAATCGTACGATTAATCGTGATTAACTATGGACAATCCCTTTTTTTTGGGGTTTTTAGGGTTAGTGTTATGTTAGCATTAGTGGTTGATTTTTTCAGTGGCGGGTAGGAATAAAAGTCAGTGTTGTAACAGCCTTCACTGTCCAGCAGATGGAGACGCCTCTCTGATAATGTCCATAATGTTCATCTTGTGTTAGGACGTCATTCATGTGCTGCATGCATGCTCTGAGGATAAATATCACACAATATAACTCCATTAAGACATGTCACATCTTATTTAAGTAAAATATTTAAGGGCCCAGTGCCTTGCTCACTGGAACCTCAGCAGTATCTGATAAAGGTAAAAATATTCACAGCTCATTCAGTTCCATACCTCATTTCATTTCCCACTATTCACAGCTGATGTCAGAGTTCTGGAAGAAGAACGCCATTATATTTTTATCATGATAAAAAGGAAATCATTAGAATATTCTTGTGCCCCTGAGTAGTACAAACACACCTTTTCTACCTCAGCAGCTCACAGGTATAGAGGTCAGTCTCTTCAAACCTCACCTTAATTGTACACAGTATTACATCTCCAAAAGTAGGACAAGTATTTCAACATGTTAGTGTTGTACCTCTGTGTGACTCATTCATGCTTGGGTTGAAAAATAACCATTTAAATTATGGTGAGAAATCTTTATTAATAAACAATCCAGTTGCAAAAGAAGCATGAAGACAGCAGCTTTGTCACTCTCATGGTGTAGAAAGAAGAAAATGCCCACGGTGCATTTTCCTTCAGAACCTCAGCTTTTCAGCTGGCTTTCTTCCAGGAAGTATAGCGGGGGGGAACACTAGCATGTGACCTCTTTGTGGTGAAGCTTTCATAAGTATTGGTATTTGTTGACCTATTTTGTTTCAGAGGGCTGTCTGTAAATGAATACCACTCACTGTAGCTCTCTTAGAGTGACATTTATTGCCCCATCTGTGTCAGTGATGTTTGGAGCCCGAGCTCTTCTACAATAGCTTCTACATGTCTGTAGAAGAGCTCGGGCTCCAAACATCACTGACACAGATGGGCCAATAAATGTCACTCTGCGGGAGCTACAGTGTGAGGACCTTCTTCTACGTTTTTCATTGCTATCTTCTACTGGTCCAGCACCGGCCTACTACGGTTTAGGATGTGCACGACCACCTTATATTGATTGTAAATGAAGACCACCCCACAAAAAAGTGAAGTGGTAAATCAATCGATTTAAATAGTTAATCGCAAATTAATCACACATCTATTCAAAATGGACCTTAAAGTAGTGTAAAGACAATCTGGCTCTTACTTTCCAATCCTGCCTATAAGGTAACCCAAACCCATTTTGGCCTAACAGGACATATAAGTTTATCTGGGAGGACAAAACTACGTTAGGTTAACTTCAGACCAAAAGATAAGGATGTATCGGTTCGTAACTAAAAGATCTTTATGCGACCAGCTAGATAATGTATGTTGAATGAAGTCATGAACACTCTACGATATTGATTAACTTGTCGGAGAATCCTTTCAAGCATATTGGTTTAAGAAATACAGTGGTAACTGTTATGTTTCAATCAGGTTAAGCTGGTTATGTTGATAATAAAGTAGTTGAAGAAATACCTATACCAGGTGATTTATAGTTTTGATACACTGAAGCACAAGATTCATCACAGGTTCTTTTAATGAAAAATCCAGTGTTCTTTGAGAAGGGGGACATACGGAATAGTGGGATATGAATAATTGAGAACGAATTTTGAAAATATTTTCCTTGTCAGATACTGTGAAGAACCAGAAAAAGGATGGGCGTTAAAATACTAAATAAATGTGACGTTAATGGAGAAGGATGAAATTTTCTAGGCTGTTGCACATGGAAGCTTAAAATAACTGAATTTGGACAATAGAAGGTTCCATTTTGTGATTCTGAGGAAGTTACTACTTTATCCACCCGCAACGAAAATCGACAAGATTTAAATTGGGTGAAAAAAACCTATATAAATAAACTAAGACTTCCCCTCACAAAATGTCAAAAATACAAGTTGTCAAAATGAAAAAACCTTGTGTTAATTTATCTAAGATTAATAACATAACACTATAACTTAATTCATAACTAAATAAAAAAACAGAACATCAAGGTGTTTTAAACCCAAAATTAACCTGATGTCATTTACAGTATTACCACTTTTTTCATATTTGGTATTTGGCCCCCAGGTGGCCAAACACAATAATTGGTTTAACACCACTGATATTGTTTAACAACTTCATCTCAGCACTCACCAGCTTGTCGTACTTTTGAATGAAGAAAATAAAGTGTATTATTTAAAAACATCTTTACCTAATAATAATTTTATCAATTCAACAGCAGGCCCAGCGAGCCCTCCTTCCGGTCTTGACTGGGCATCCAGAGCCAGGGAAACTTTGTCTAAAAGCGTTAAACAAACAGAAACATTGCACTTCCTGCATGTTCTCTGAGGGCCTGGTTGAACATCAAATGATCATAAAATTCAAATTATAAGCGTTAAGTCCAAAATGGAGCAGCGGGTTGTCACTAAGTTCACCTTTTGCTTCAGCGTTTCTATTTTTTCACGGGGTGAACCAGGCACTGTGGTGGAACTCCATTGCTTGGCTATACTCAAGGGCCCAGGGCCTCAAATAATGCTAATGTTCTTGTCTGCGGATTGGGCTATATTTGCAGGACTAGCTTGACTCACTTAAAGCCAACAGTTGGGCGTCAACTGCACTGTCTGGAGTTCCCTCCAATGCCCAAAAATAATTACACAGACACTGAATATTCAGTTTCGCTTAATTATTCAAAATGGCTTGTTCCAAAAACTTGCTGCAAGAGGTTCGACTAATGAGTTCCTGGTTTAGTTGGTTGTAGGTATTTTTTATTTGTGGTTCCCACTAGTGGATTTTTGTTTTATTCTCTTTGTGTTTTCCCCCTTAATTGTCACGCCGAAGGTTCACGGCCTGAATAGTTGCATACCTGTGTCACCCCAGGCTGACAGTACATCTCACCTCTTTCCGTTTCTTGTAGTTCTCATGTATTCCATCACTTACTTTAAATTCCTTGTAAGTAGTCCATTCCCACCTTTTAAGTACCTTTCTATTCTTTTAGATACTATTAATTTTCTTCTTATGTAATCAATACTCACTTTGCCTGTGTCTATCATCTCACTGCATTTACTTAGTCCAAACCTGCTTCAAACTGACATTCAGCGTGCAATAAGAAGGCCTTTCTAGATTTTTTTTTTTTTTAGTGGCGTTTGTGATGTGTTTTTTGTAGTCCTATGAGGTTTCAGTGTATTTTCTTGGTTACCACAGTCTTAACTTAAATTGTTATCATTAAGCCAAGGGTGGATTTTGTTTTATGTGGATTTGGCTTACAAACTCACAGGCAAAAAATTGATAATATCGAATTGGTTATTCTTTTCCTGTTTTTAAGGTAAGCAAAATTGGGCCCGTGAAACCTGTTGAACTTTGGCAGAGCGAGTGTTAAGAGACCAGGACAACAAACCATGCGGTTTAGGTCACCCAATGAGAGGGCTGAATTTACACCTGGAGCGGACAGTCTTAAAAGAATTGCCCTTGCCTCCTCAGCGCCGCTTGCTCAGTGGCCAGACTGTTGCCGTCTGATTGAGGCAATCTTTATTCGACTTTGTGATATTCACAGATTTCCAAAGAAGATGGGAAAGACCTCTATCACAAGGTGGTCACTGATCC
Source organism: Sebastolobus alascanus (assembly GCA_916701645.2). Lineage (NCBI taxonomy): Eukaryota > Metazoa > Chordata > Actinopteri > Perciformes > Sebastidae > Sebastolobus > Sebastolobus alascanus. The sequence goes on along the minus strand of CAKAOJ020000916.1, from coordinate 11,892 downwards.
TGCAGGACTACCGCAGGATACGGCAGTTCATTTTAAATAACAACACAGTAATGAGGGACACTACTCTGCAGATGGTCGAGGTCAATCAGACCACACTTCAGCAATGGCACAACCGAAGGGTGAAGAGGCAAGAGCATCGCTTGGTGTTACAGGGAATCAACTTGCCCTGTAGGATTCCTGTGGCTGCCGCGGCCCTACCACCAGCTGCTGTCCGCCCTGCTGTTGCTCCACAGCTGCCGGGAGATATGCATACATACAGTCTACCTCAAAGTACTGCAGGACTTGCAGTCACTAAGAGGAAAACCACTGCTGTCCGCTGGAGCCCCCGCTGGAGCCCCCGCTGGAGGCCCCCGCTGGAGCCCCCGCTGGAGGCCCCTGCTGGAGGCCCCGCTGGAGGCCCCGCTGGAGGCCCCGCTGGAGGCCCCGCTGGAGCCCCCGCTGGAGGCCCCGCTGGAGGCCCCGCTGGAGCCCCCGCTGGAGGCCCCGCTGGAGGGCCCCGCTGGAGGCCCCGCTGGAGGGCCCGCTGGAGGCCCCGCTGGAGGCCCCGCTGGAGGGCCCGCTTGAGGCCCCGCTGGAGGCCCCGCTGGAGCCCCCGCTGGAGGCCCCGCTGGAGCCCCCGCTGGAGGCCCCGCTGGAGGCCCCGCTGGAGGGCCCCGCTGGAGGCCCCGCTGGAGGGCCCCGCTGGAGCCCCCGCTGGAGGCCCCGCTGGAGGCCCCGCTGGAGGCCCCGCTGGAGGCCCCGCTGGAGCCCCCGCTGGAGCCCCCGCTGGAGGCCCCGCTGGAGGCCCCGCTGGAGCCCCCGCTGGAGGCCCCGCTGGAGGGCCCCGCTGGAGGCCCCGCTGGAGGGCCCGCTGGAGGCCCCGCTGGAGGCCCCGCTGGAGGGCCAGCTTGAGGCCCCGCTGGAGGCCCCGCTGGAGGCCCCGCTGGAGGCCCCGCTGGAGCCCCCGCTGGAGGGCCCCGCTGGAGGCCCCCGCTGGAGGCCCCCGCTGGAGCCCCCGCTGGAGGCCCCGCTGGAGGCCCCGCTTGAGGCCCCGCTGGAGCCCCCGCTGGAGGCCCCGCTGGAGGCCCCCGCTGGAGGCCCCGCTTGAGCCCCCGCTGGAGGCCCCGCTGGAGGCCCCGCTTGAGGCCCCGCTGGAGCCCCCGCTGGAGGCCCCGCTGGAGGCCCCGCTTGAGGCCCCGCTGGAGCCCCCGCTGGAGCCCCCGCTGGAGCCCCCGCTGGAGGCCCCGCTGGAGGCCCCCGCTGGAGGCCCCCGCTGGAGCCCCCGCTGGAGGCTGAGCTGAAGGAGTTTCTAGAAAAATGTTTTAAATTATTTGTTCTTGTTGTTTCAAGTGTTCCTCAAAAGACAATACAATTAAAACTTTAATATCAATACTGTCTCAAGTCATGTTTATTTAATTACACAGAAAAGTCCATCACAATTAAAACACATTGCACAACTTTTCTCCAGTACATTATGCTTTATTCAGCTGACATTTTGGGCTATCTTGCCTTCAGCATGTTGGTGTCTGAAGCTGTTTCAGATTTCCTAACTGTTCATTAATCAGTCATAAGAAGGATATGTGTAAAATAACATAATCATCCTTTATTATCTTCATTATAAAAGTAAAACGATGATGATGATGATGATGATGATGATAACGTTTTGTATATTGGACAGCTGCGGTGATCTACAATTTATATGACTGTATAAAGAAACCTGAAACAGCCTCAAACACCACCCTGATGAAGGAAACAGCTGAAAATAAACACGTATCTTTCACAGTTATCTTTCACACACAGCAAAAAACTGCCCTGCTCTGATTCAAATATTAATCAATGAACTTAGAAGATATAAAGAATATATGTATGGATAGTCTACGTATATAATTAGAGACTAGGGACATTTTTCAATGGAATGTATTAATTGCATTGTACAAGTCTTGCATAAAAACGATATCTTGAGTAAATTCAAGTTTATAAGGACATTTTTTACTGCATAATAAACCTCCACTCTGCCGGAGACGGGATTCGAACCGGTGCTCGAGTAGAAATAACTTCTTCCCCCTGAAATTAACAAAAAATAACATTGTCATTATTTAACAAAAATACTACGGTATAAACACTTAAAAATGCCCAATGGATGAAAATAAGCCCTTCAGAATTGTGTTTTCTTCTCTTTTAAACCCAAATATTAACACTGTGTTTGTCATTATACAGTAATATACCACTCTTTTTGTCATTTATAGCTCATTATGCTGCCCCCAAGTGGCCAAAAACACAATCAATTCAGGTTTAACACACCGACATGATATTGATATTAACAACTTCATTCTCAGCTAGCTTCACCAGCTTGTTAGCGACTAGCTTGTGAAGGAAGACAAACAGTAGCTAGAGAGCCCGATATCATAGAAAGGATGATGCTTAGACCTCAAAGTCAATTGTTCGTTCAATTGCAACATCAGCGCCCAGCAGCAAAGCTACGCTTCCGCCATTTTGGACTGAAAGCGACTACCGGACGCCAGTAAAACGTTTGTCTAAAATGCTGTATAAAAGTAAAACAAAATTATTTCTATATTACTGTCATATTCTACTGAAATGGCCTGTGTTGAACAATCAAATATAATATAATAAAATATTATAAATATAATAAGCGTTTTAAGTCCAAAATGGCAGCAGCGGCAGTTGTCACTAAAGTTTCACCTCTTTGCTTTTATGCTCTTTGCTGATATTTTTCTCAGGTGTTGGTGGAGACCAAAACAGAGCTAGTAGTAGAATGAATATTGCTTGGACTTATATCATCAGATAGCGAGAAACACAACCACAAATGAATGCTAATGTTGCTTTGTGTCTGCTGGATTTGGGGGCTAATATTTGCTAACACATTAGCTATGACACATTTAAAGCCAACATGTTGGAGCTGTGAGTCTGTCAGCTTGTTCTGGAGTTCCTCTGCACACGAGCGCCCAAAAATAAATTAACGCAGCTAACTGAGACTTTCATGTAGTTCTTAGCATTACATTATGTCAAACATGAGCCTGTTCGCACAAAAAGGCGTATGACTGCCACGATAATACGCAAGTCAATCAGTGTCATGGTCTTGAGTTTCGGTTGTAGGTTCTTGTTTTATTTTGTAGGTTCCCTCCTCGTGTGTCATGTTTTGTTTTACTTCCTGCCTTTGTGTTTTCCCACCTTTGAGATTGTCTACCCTGCCCTGATCAGTTTCACCTGTCCTGAATTAGTTCTGCACTCACCTGTTGTCACTTCCCCAGCTAGTCAGTCACTATTTATACCACCTCTTTTCCTTTGTTCTTTGTTGGTTCGTCCATCATCATTCCATGATTCCAGTGTACCTGCTTAAGTTCCTTGTCTACTGTTCAGTCCTGGTTCCCACCGTTTTTGGATCTTCTTCTGTTCCTGTTCTTTTATGGACACTCAGTTGTAAGTTTTCTTCTTTATTAATTAAGTCACTGAACTCTGCCTGCTGTCTCATCATCTCATCTGTCTGTACTTGAGTCCAAACCTGCTTTCCTAAACGTGACATTCAGCGTGCAATAAGAAGGCCTTTCTAGATTTTTTTTTTTTTTAGTGGCGTTTGTGATGTGTTTTTTGTAGTCCTATTGTGTTTCTAGTGATTACTTGTTACATACTATTTTAACCAACCATGATTTGTCATTTTAACAAAAATACTGGTATAGCAAACTTGGAAATCCCGCTGGATAAAATGACCGTTAGAATTGTGTTTTCGTCCTTTTTCTTTCATATGGTCCGCTTTACTCCTCTTTTTCCCCCTATCGCCCCCGTTACCGGTTTTCCATTGGACGCAGGCTGTTGTTATTGTTATACAATTAGCTTTCTAAATCAATTTTTTTCATTTCTGGACCCGCTCCCGCCCCTTTTTTTCTCTAAAGGCTCAGCTGTGACTGTTTTTTACCTTGTTTAAAACCCTCATCATGTCCAGCGTTTTCAAATTACTATCAATCCCAAACCCAAGCACTTTTAGTGTTCTTCACCTGTGCCATTTTGTATTCAAAGGATAATTGCAGAGTAACCTATTGAATCTATACCAATTTGGACTTTCATAAATTGTTTTATTCCATGATGGTCTGAACAGGATATCCTCCACACTCTTTTTCCATTTCCTTCCACTTTGCTGTGTATTCTGACTTCATTGTTGCAGAGGGCTCCTCAGCAGGAGTTTACTGCTGTAGAGGAAGGGCCCCTCCTGTCTCCTTCTTATCTTTCTTTGGCTCCAAGCAAAGTCAAACTAATTGAATTCTGCTTCTGTGTACCGATATCATCCTATAACAGAGATTTATTGCAGCACTAAAGCCTTGTTCTTGTTTTAATGATAAGTAAGTTACTTACCGCTTTGAATTATGTTTTTATATTTGCATATACAGCCCGTTCTCATTCCCCGGGCGTCAAATACTGAGGCTTTCTCACGGTAGTTGGCGTTTGGTACCGCTGCACAAGGCACCCTTGAGCGCCGGTATGAAAAGAACCAGGCGTTCCATTAAGTATAATGTAAACCTATCCGCGGCAACAGTAAACACTCTGAGAAAGCCCACCGGGAGTGTGGTGATGTAGTTTAAAGAGCGAAAAGACAGACACCAGGTGGACGGGAGGGGAGTTGGATGGGTCCAACAAGCACAAGGCTGTCATCCAGGAGACAGCTGTTCATGTCCCGTGCTTTAAGTTTCACTTTCACTTTACAATCAGCTGTTCGTTCATGTCCCATATTCACAATGTTCAGTGTCATTTTCACTGTACAAACAGTCGTGTTATGTCCAACCACGTAGTCCTTTTCTAAACCTAACGCCAAGTTGGGCGTGTTGGGATGAGAACATATTGGCATATACTACTTGCTTTACCTGTGCTCTCTCTAAGGTGTATCTGGTTGGGCCTGATTGAGGGAAAAGAATAAAGAAATATGAGCCCTATGCACCACTTTGAACTGAATTGAGCAGTGACGAGCACATAGAGAGGATGAATTAACCTGCTTTAGTATGGAATCCCATGTATCCTGTGATAGAGAGAGGCCTAAGTCCTCCTCCCATGCTGCTCTGAGCTTGTCCATGTGGCCACACCTCAGGTCCGACACCTTGCCATAGAGAGCTGAGACAACCCTTTGGTGAGATGGATTTAAAGAAAGGACCGTATGTTGTACTGTTGTGTCAGTTGATGTAGGGGAGATGGACCATTGAGAAAGCACAAAGTGCCATGCGTTGTAGATATTGAAACAAATTTGACCGAGGAAAACTGAATTCTTTGCTCCGAGTCCGAGTGAAGTTCCATCGCTACCCAGTCAGGACAGTCAGACTGACTGTAAAACAAAAGTCCAAAAGACAAGAAATCACAAGTAAGCAGCCCAATAATAGAAAAAAAGAATAAGAAGTGCCAGACCACCAGTAGCCTTAGTTTTTTGAAGGTGGGCCTTATTAAGACGAGGACGCTTTCCCTACCATATATAGGAGGAAATTATCGAATCAAGTTGTTCGAAGAAGGATCTGGTGATAAAGAGTAGTAAGGCCTGAAAGAGGTACAACAATTACAGAGTTAGAGCTGATACGCCCCACGAGAGACATGGACAGAGGTGACCACTGTTTCAGTGTTTGTTTAATCTGGTTCAACAAAATATTAAGATTCTCCTTAAATAAGTCTTTGTATTTCCTAGTAATTGAGATGCCCAGATAGGCAGGTTGGTCAGGCCTAAGGTTCTTGCCTCATTATTATTATATTCATATTATTAATGGGAAAGAGATCGCTTTTGTTGAAATTTAATTTGTATCCCGAAAATCGACCAAACTGACTGAGCAGCGACAGAGCGGAGGGCAGTGATGTACTCGGGTTGGAGACTAAAAGCAAGAGGTCATCAGCATAGAGTGAGACCCTATGCTCCGTGTTGCCCCTCCAAATACCAGATATGTTCTTGCAACTATGGAAGTCTGTGGCAAGTGGTCAGAGGTCGCCCCTGGCAGGTTCAGACATTTGATTTTTGTTCGATCTTCGTGTTCTTGATGGGTCCGGTAGTTCTGTTTTCGTAGCTTTATTGCTGTCAGGTCTAGGTTAATGATGGTTTAGGTCCGAGGGGAAAGCCCAGATCCTACGACCCACAGTCTTGGTGTCTCCTTCTTTTTGTCAATTTTGGCCAGCCAAGTCTTTTGTTGGGTTTCTCGTCATTTATCTTGTTTATCCATAAACTGAATGTTGTATTCTGCAACTCTTTGACTCTTTTGATTATGTTGGACCTTCTTAGTAAAGAGCCTTTCTGGGGTCGTAAAAGGAATACACAAATGTAATTAGAGTTTTCTCGTGGTCTAGATGAGGCAGTGATATTATAAGCCTGAACTTAAACATTCACACAGTCTACGATGTTCTGCCAGCTGTCCTTCCTGCATTAGCTGCAACTGTATTATGTGTTTAACGTCTTTGTATATCTGTATTATTTTTTTGTTTGTTCAATTGTAAAATATGCTGACAGTAGACCTACACTTGTCCATGTTTGTGATTGTTCATATGCTGCAAACATCGCCCGTTTTATGTGAACGCCCCCATAGCCCGATAGAGACAACCTGGGTTGATTTACTGAGTTTATAACCAGCGTCGTATCACGGCTGATTGTGGTTGTTAGAGTTAGTGAAGCCAGATAACGAAAAGATATCCCGGGTATGTTGAAATTGTTTCATAGTACAAGCCTCAGGATCATTACCCTCCGACTCCCCTGCTGGTCTGCCTGCTTGGTACCATAACCCCGAGTCCACGAATTACTGAGAGTAACAAAATCTCGAGAGGATAACCATGAACTGAAAAGTGCTAACCAGTCTGATGATGCCAACTCGTGACAGGAGAGATCATAGACTGAATTGTGAGACGATCACATCAGCTGCTGTCTCACTGAGAGACGTCTGTGTGTTGGATCCAAATGATTTCACCTCTCATCATCTGTGCTGTTTCTCTGCTATGTACTGCAGGTACTTTTACCCCAAAGACTTTATTTGTTGATTGTTAAACACCATGAGACTCAAAAACCCATGTGGTTTATTATCTGTTATATGCTAATGATTATTTATATCCAAAAGGCAGAATTTTTTAACATCTCAGCTTGTTTTCTTGCTTGATTCCAGGTGTAGCATGGACTACTGGAGTCCAACAGACCCCAGGCTTACTGGTGGAGAGGGGTCACTCTGCTCAGATGGACTGCAGTCAAAACATACATAGCAATTTGTTTCACATGTTCTGGTTTCAGCAGTTACCAGGGGAGAGTTTGAAGCTGATTGTCCACACGGTGCCTTTCAAGCAGCCTGACTTTGGGAACTTTAGCCAGGACAAATACTCAGCCAGTAAGACTGTGTCTGAGAGCGGATCCTTCACAGTGAAACATGTGGAACCAGGTGACAACGGAGTGTATTTCTGTCTTGTCATGCCGTCTGACACACAGTGATGCAGATACCTGTCAAGCTGCACCAAAACTACATCAGAGTCAGGAGGGATTTCATTACTTCCTTTCAGAGAAGCTGGGTGACATGTGCATGTGGCTTCAAAATGTGGTGATCGTGGTTTATGTAAAGTTTCCCATGCATGCAACACTTTTGCAACCAAGGAAAATAGTATCACAAGAGTTTTAAGTAACACAGTTTTTATGTTAAAAGGATCTTCTGTATCTTTTCCTGTTGCCTTGCAGGTAATGACTTCTGTTGAAAATGTTTGGGGAGGTTTTAATTCTCTCATCCATCACAAACTAAAAATATCTCTCTTTTTGTATCCAGGTTTCCTGCTCTTATCTGGAGCTCTGGGGTCTCATACTGTATATAAAACAGTGCATAGGATTCACACTAAATGTATGTGTACGTGACAAATGAGGAAATACATGTATCAGGCTATCTGCAGGTTTCAACAAGTCAAATTTTAACTTTTTAAGACTTTTTTAAGACCATTATGAATACAATTTAAGACCCATTTCACGTCCATACTGGCAAGAAAGTATCAAGGATAGCAAAGTAAATCAATTTATTCACTGAAACACATTCCTTCCAGCAGTTTTCTCAGTCTTTGTTCCAGGTTTTCACAGTTTTATAACCAAATAAAGAAATATATTGCTAACTATAAATAAATAGAAAAAAATGAAATGGAATTAATGGAATAACAGCAGACAAAAAGTACCTTATAAACCTGGATAAAAATGTACTACTGCTGGTTTTAATTTCTGACCCTCTAGGGGGGTCTGGGTGGGGGGCATGCTCCCCAGGAAGAAAAAAATGCAACTCTACTGCAACTCCCTTCTGTACGGACTCAACACCACCTCCATCAACAAACTTCAACTGGTCCAGAACGCCGCCGCCCGACTCCTGACTCACACCAAATCCTGGCACCACATCACCCCAGTCCTCAAAGACCTCCACTGGCTCCCTGTTTCCCATCGGATCACCTTCAAAATCCTCACCCTCACCTACAAATCCCTGCACCACCTGGCTCCCCCCTACCTTTCTGACCTCCTCTCCCCCTACCAACCCTCACGGTCCCTCAGATCCACCTCAGCTGGTCTCCTCTCCCCCTACCAACCCTCACGGTCCCTCAGATCCACCTCAGCTGGTCTACTCTCCACCCCCAAGTCCAAACTCCGCAGTTTTGGGGACAGAGCATTCTCCAGGGCAGCTCCCAGGCTCTGGAACTCCCTCCCACAACTCATTAGAGACTCTGACTCCCTCTCCCTATTTCAGTCCCGCCTCAAAACCCATCTCTTCTCCTCTGCCTTCTCCTAGCCCCCCCCCCCCACCCCTTGGTCTGATTGTGTGTACGAGTGTGTGCGCCTGTCTATGTCGTTTGTCTGATGTTTGTCTCACACCGCCCCTTGCCCTATTGTTAAGCGTCTTTGAGCTCCGGAAAAGCGCTATAGAAATTGAATTTATTATTATTATTATTATTAAGAAAGTTTGGTACATTTTAAAGTTAAATGCATCAATCTAGTGCACTTTGAAAGCAAAATTCAGAGACTGGATCTGCTCTTATAAACAGTTTTGTGCTCTAGAAGTGGTGGACTTTAGGTTACTCAAGTACTGTACTTAACCCTCCTGTTACCTTCAAATTTACTAACATCTTTTACCCTTGGGGTCAATTTGACCCCAGCAATTTAAACCTCCAGAAAATGATTATAATTCAAATTGTTACCCAAGTTTTTGTGCTTATATTTGTTTGTTGACTACCTAAATAGCCCTTTAAATAAAACAATGAAATATCAATATCAAAGTTCTCGCGAGAATGATGTTTTCCCCTCCCCCATGTCGTGTGAACTATCATTGGTTCTCACACTACTTATGGTTATTTTAGGTTAGGGCCATAAAGCTTTTGAAGATTAGAACATTGCATGTTATAGTGACCTCAATATCAACCAAAACAACCAAAACAAATGTGTGTAAAATGTTGATATTTCTCATATGTTTTATACAGCTAAAACAGCCTGGGGTCAAATTAACCCCAAAGAACACCGATGCGTACAAAGTGTGTACATGACATTGAAAACATATCATCATGTTCATTTTATGTTTACCCAGTTATCCCCATTAAATTAGGAAAAGTCATTAAATATGAAGCAAAAAAAATGATGTTTATCATTTATTTAGAGACGTTAAACATTGAATGTGGTCAAATTGACCCCAAAGATAATAGGACGGATAGGACGGATAAGTACACTTTTGAGGTACTTTCAAGAGTATTTCTATTTTACGTAACTTTATAGCCCACCTCTACTCCACTACATCTTAGAGGGAAATGTTGTACTTTTTACTTCACTTGTTTATTTATTTGACAATATTAGTTACTAGCTATGTGCAGATTCAGATACTTAACACTAAATAAAAATCAACTAATAAACTGTGGTGTATTATTAAGTAGTATATCATTATTAAGTATATAACGTAGTTAAAATGAGCACCTTTACCAGCTGCAACATTGAAGTGATGAACATATTAATGTATCAACAATTACATTACAATGATATACCATAATATATATATTATTGTGAAATGGGCCATTCTGCATAATGAGTAGGCTACTTTTACTTTTGGTACTTTAAGTATATATTTGATGCTAATACTTTTGTACTTCAGTAACATTTTGAATGTAGGACATTTACTTGTAGCAGAGTATTTTTACACTGTGGTAAAAGATGTGAGAACATCTTCCATCACCCGGAGCAGTGGACCGCCCCTCCCCGCAGAGAGAGAGGGAACAGAAAGCCCCCACTCAATGGCCCCGCGGAGCCGTGAGCAACTTTCGGCCCGCTCCCGGGCCTTACGAGACGAACTAGAGCAGTGTGCGGACCGTCGCGGAGGAAATGCGCCCGGTGAGGACCAGCCAGCCCCCCCGCTGAGAAGTGTTAAAGTATTTTCGGTTCATGATGAAACTGTTCATTATTATTATTTACTTGAGTGACATTTTTTGCTGTGGTGGCGAAAAAGTTACCAGCGGAAACATCGTCGCTCCGCTTAGCAGCGATCAAGCCGGAAACCAAAACAGAGGGATCGTTTCTTCTTCTTTGGTAGCTTTGGCAGCAGCTTTCCTAGTTCACTGTGCTGTTTATGTTACAGCATCAACACAACGGCGTAAGGAAAAACCTGCACTCCCCTTGATTGCACGTGAAATGGGTGTACTCAGATAAATTGTATCCGGGGAGCACAGCTTTTCCCTTTTGGTTCCGTTTTATAGTTTTGTTAAGGCATGCTCAAAAAAGGGAACATTTAAAAGCAAGATAAAGCATTTCTTTTATTGAATGAAAGTAACGTTAATGAATTATTAAGACCTGCCAAAATTATATTTAAGACATTTCATGAGTTTAAGACATTTTAAGGTCTTAAATTCAGATTATTGGATTTGAACTTTTTAAGACCTCGTGGGAATCCTGATGTACGCCAAAAAATATTCTGATTCAGAAAACCATGCGTACACCTGCCGGTGTGCAATTTTCTTTTATCTATCCCAAATCAACTTGGAATTTGGACGAGGCTCATATCCCCCCCCCTCGACATGCCCACATTTAATCATAAATGGTCAATGAAATCACCTCATGAGTGTTTCTGCATAGAAATGAGGCTGCTGATCAATGGTTCTTTACGCTGAATCACGGCAACTACCGAGAGGAAAACCAAGAAAAGATTTTTTTCTGACATAGAAATCGAGGTGCTTGTGGGTGAGGTGGTCTCTGAACAATCCTTCTCTCCTAATCCTTCCATTCACATAGTCCTCACAGTGCCAGTGCATCCGTCATGCAGCATTACGAGTCACCGCAAAATCTATATGTTTACAGCAATCAGACTGATCGCTTCCAAAATGATCGTGTCAGTCAGTGTATCCCCACCCTGGGATATCATTTGAAAATGGAAGTTTGATAGGTGAACATGATTTATTTATTTATACATGATATTATTATAGTTTTCTTATGGCTAACTTGGCCCACGTTATGATTAGGACATGAAGTGTAAAGATAGTGTGAGAGCTGTCCAAGCCCCCAGGAAGAGCGCCGGGCTGTGAAGCAAATTTCCGTAGTGGCCAAACGGCGGTATTACAACCTCCGTGTTCGTCACGTGATGCCATCGGGCCCAAAAATACTTTTTCCCATAGACTTACATTGGGAAAGAGACGTCTGTAACTCAGAGGATAATTTATTTTGAGGTGAATAAACTCCCCAGTATGAACACTCTAATAGTCCTTATTTAAATCATTAGGTCCTAAAAGTTATAAAACCCACTAATAGATGAATCCAGAGTTATTTCTCTTCCTCCGTTCATGAGAATGAGACCCAGACCGACTTGTGGTATGGATCATATCACTGCAGAACACCTAAAAAATGCCGGTCATCTGCTTGCTATGTGCTTTACTGGGCTCATGAGTTATTTCCCCTTCCTGTTATAAGGACAAGGC
>CAKAOJ020000915.1:0-16184 GCA_916701645.2 Sebastolobus alascanus | reverse complement strand
AAAACATGCAGTTGACAGGGAACATAGTTTTTTTTAGATTTCAAATGAAAATTGGCCAAATCTTCATTCTGAGCTCAATTTCATGTGAAACTCTAGTGTTTATCACTAAACTAGCTTAAAGTGTCTTTCTCTCCCAAAACCACCCAGTAACGCATTTCTTCTCAAGAAACAATCAAAATTAGACTAATGTGAAAAAGATGTAATTTCTTCACAGAAACACATGTATTACATTGAAAACATGCAAAGGAGTATGAATATGACAGGGAACATAGTTTCATCAGATTTCATATAGAACTGGACACCAAGCATCATCAAATCCTCATTCTTTGCTCAATTTTATGTGAAACTCTAGAGTTCATCTAATAGCTTAATGTGTCTTTCTCTACCAAAACCACCCAGAAATGTATTTCTGCTCAAGAAACACTCAAAAATTAGACTAATATGAAAAATAGAATCTTTTTCAAAGAAACACGTTTTGCATTGAAAACATGCAAAAGAGAGCGATTATGACAGGCAACATAGTTTTTTTTCCAGATTTCACATAAGAATTGGCGAAATCTTCATTCTGTGCTCAATTTCATGTTAAACTCTAGTGTTCATCACTAATGGCTTAATGTGTCTTTCAAAACCACTCAGAAACGCATTTCTACTCAAGAAACACTCAAAAAGTAGACTGATATGATGTAAAAGATGTAATTTCTTCACATAAACACATGTATTGCATTGAAAACATGCAAAGGAGTAGGAATATGACAGGAAACATAGTTTCATCAGATTTCACATAGAATTGGACGCCAAGCATCAAATCTTCATTCTGAGCTCAATTTCATGTGAAACTCTAGTGTTTATCACTAAACTAGCTTAAAGTCTCTTTCTCTCCCAAAACCACCCAGAAATGTATTTCTGCTCAAGAAACACTCAAAAAGTAGACTAATGAAAAAAATGTATTTCTTCAAACAAACACATGTTTTGCATTGAAAACATGCAAAAGAGAGTGATTATGACAGGTAACATAGTTTTTTTTAGATTTCAAATGAAAATTGGCCAAATCTTCATTCTGAGCTCAATTTCATGTTAAACTCTAGTGTTTATCAATAAACTAGGTTAAAGTCTCTTTCTCTCCCAAAACCACCCAGAAACGCATTTCTACTCAAGAAACACTCAAAAGTAGACTGATATGAAAAAGATGTCATTTCTTCACAGAAACACATGTATTGAATTGAAAATATGCAAAAGATGATGAATATGACAGGGAACATAGTTTCATCAGATATCACATGAGAATTGGCCAAAACTTCATTCTGACCTCAATTTCATTTGAAACTCTAGTGGTCATCAATAAACTTGCTAGAGCTGCGTTCTCCCCCCAAAACCACCCGGAAACGTAATTCTACTCAAAAAACACTCAAAAAGTAGACATACGAAAAAGATGTCATTCTTAATACATGTACTGCATTGAAAACCTGCAAAAAAGGATGAATATGACAGGGATCATAGTTTTATCAGATGTCATATAAGAATTGGCTTTCAAGCATCAAATCTTCGTTCTGAGCTCAATTTCATGTGAAACCCTAGTGCTCATCACTAATGTCTTAATGTGTCTTTCTCTACCAAAACCACTCAGAAACGCATTTCTACTCAAGAAACACTCAAAAAGTAGACTGATATGAAACAGAAGTCATTCCTTCACAAACACATGTATTGCATTGAAAACATGCAAAAGACGATAAATATGACAGGAAACATAGTTTTTTTTTTCAGATTCACATAATAGTTGATCAAATCTTAATTCTGAGAAACACTCAAAAAGTAGACTGATATGAAAAAGATGTAATTTCTTCACCATGTATTGCATTGAAAACATGCAAAAGAGGACCAATATGACAGGGAACATAGTTGTATCAGATTTCACATAGAATTGGACGCCTAGCATCAAATCTTCATTCTGAGCTCAATTTCATGTGAAACTCTAGCGTTTATCACTAAACTAGCTTAAAGTCTCTTTCTCTCCCAAAACCACCCAGAAATGCATTTCTACTCAAGAAACACTCAAAAAGTAGACTGATATGAAAAAGAAGTAATTTCTTCTCAGAAACACATGTATTGCATTGAAAATCTGCAAAAGAGAATGAATATGACAGGGAACATAGTTTCATCAGATTTCACAAAGAATTGGACGCCAAGCATCAAATCTTCATTCTTTGCTCAATTTTATGTGAAACTCTAGATTTCATCTCTAATGGCTTAATGTGTCTTTCTCTACCAAAACCACCCAGAAATGTAATTCTGCTCAAGAAACACTCAAAAAGTAGACGGATATGAAAAAGATCTAATTTCTTTACAGAAACACCTGTATTATATTGAAAACATGAAAAAGAGAATGAATATGACAGGGAACACAGTTTTATAAGATTTGACATAGAATTGGATGCCAAGCATCAAATCTTCATTCTGAGCTCAATTTCATGTAAAAAAACATTAAAAAAAAATGAAAAAATGGTTGTTTTAGCTTGTAACGAGACATAAGATTTTAATGAACATGTTATTTTGTAAAAATGAAAACAAATAAACAAAATGAAAACAATAAGTCTCCATCTTCTTTAGTCTTTTCGGGCTTCAACCTAGTTTGTCACTAAACTAGGTTGAAGTTTCTTTCTCTCCCAAAACCACCCAGTAACGCATTTCTTCTGAAGAAACAATCAAAAATTAGACTGATATGAAAAAGATTTAATTTCTTCACAGAAACACATGTATTATATTGAAAATATGCAAAGGAGTAGGAATATGACAGGAAACATAGTGTCATGAGATTTCACATAGAATTGGACGCCTAGCATCAAATCTTCATTCTGAGCTCAATTTCATGTGAAACTCTAGCGTTTATCACTAAACTAGCTTAAAGTCTCTTTCTCTCCCAAAACCACCCAGAAATGCATTTCTGCTAAAGAAACACTCAAAAATTAGACTAATGAAAAAAAATTATTTCTTCAGAGAAACACATGTTTTGCATTGAAAACATGCAAAAGAGAGTGATTATGACAGGGAACATAGTTTTTTTTAGATTTCAAATGAAAATTGGCCAAATCTTCATTCTGAGCTCAATTTCATGTGAAACTCTAGTGTTTATCACTAAACTAGCTTAAAGTGTCTTTCTCTCCCAAAACCACCCAGTAACGCATTTCTTCTCAAGAAACAATCAAAAATTAGACTAATGTGAAAAAGATGTAATTTCTTCACAGAAACACATGTATTACATTGAAAACATGCAAAGGAGTAGGAATATGACAGGGAACATAGTTTCATCAGATTTCATATAGAACTGGACACCAAGCATCATCAAACCCTCATTTTTTGCTAAATTTTATTTTTTCAAAAAACAAAAAATAACAAAAAAAAAAAATTTTTTTCCCAAAACCCCTTTTTTTAAAAGAAAAGAAATAAAGAAAAAATTTTTAAAATTTAAAAAAAAAAAAAATTTTAAAATTTTTTTTTATGAAAAATTTTTTTAAAAAAGAAAAGGGGTTTTTCCAAAAAAAAATAATTTTTTAAAAAAAAAAATAAACAAAAAAAAAATTTTTCCCCCCATTTTTAAAAACTAAAAAGTGTTTTTTCCCAAAAAAAAAAGATTTTTGAAAAAAAAAAAATTTTTAAGAAAATTTATTTTAAAAAAAAAAAATTTTAAAAATTATTAAAAAAATTTTTAAGAAATTTATTTTAAAAAAAAAAACCCTTTAAAAAAAACCCCACTTTTTTTTTTAAAAAAAAAATTTTCCAAAAAGGTTTTTTTTCCCCCCAAAACCAAGAAAGTTTTTTAAAAACAAAAAAAAATAAAAAAATTTTTCCAAAAACCTTTTTTTAAAAATAAAGGAAAAAATTTTTACAAAATTTTTTTGTTTAAAAAAACCCCAAAAAATTTCTCTCCTTTTAGGAAACCTTTAAAAAAAAAATTTTCCCCAAAAAAACCCCCTTTTTCCCAAAAAAAAAAATTTAAAAAATTGTTTTTTCTTAAAAAAAATTTTAATTAAAAACAAAAAAGGGTTTTAAAAGGGGGAAAATTTTTTTTCCCAATTTTTAAAAAAAATTAAAAACCATTCGGGCCAATTTATTTTTCCCTTGGGTTCCCCCAAAGCTTAATTTTTTAAAACCACCAAAAATTTTTTAAAAAACTAAAAATTTAAAAAAAAAAAGTTTTTTCCCCAAAAAACACGTTTTTAAAACAAAAAAGAGAGGTTTAAAAAAAAATTTTTCCCCAAAAATTTTTTTTAAAAAAATTTAAAAATTTTTTTCCCCTTTTTTAAATCTTTTTAAAAAATGGCAAGCTTTAAAAACCACCAAAAAAATTTTTTTTTAAAAAAACCAAAAAAAAGGAATTTTAAAAAAAACCAAAAAAAATTTTCAAAAAACAAAAAAGAGGAAAAAAGGGAAATTTTTTTAAAATTTAAATAAAATTTGGGAAAAATTTAATTTTAATTTTTGGGAAAATTTTTTTTAAAAAATTAAATTTTTCCCCCAAAACCCCCAAAAATTTTTTCCCTTAAAAACATAAAAAAAATAAAAAAAATTTTTCTTAAAAAAATTTTTTTAAAAAAAAAAAAAGGGGTTTTTGGGAAAAATTTTTTTAAAAATTTTAAAAAAAATTCCAAAACTTTTTTGGGGCTCAATTTCATTTAAACTTAGTTTTTTCAAAAACGTAACCTTTTCCCCCCCCCAAAACCACCCAAAAATTTTTAAAAAAAAAAATAACAAAAAAAAATTTTTTTAAAATTTAAATTTGAAAAAAAAAGAATATGAGGGGGAAAAAATTTTTATAGATTCAATAAATTGGCCCCAAAACTTCTTCTGACTCAATTTCATTGAAACCTAGGTATCAAAAATGTTTAAGTCTTTCTCCCCCAAAACCACCCGAAAGATTTCTCTCAAAAACACTCAAAAATAGACAAGAAAAAAAATTTTCTTAAAAACCATGTTTTGCATTGAAAACTGCAAAAAGAAAAATGACGGGAAAACATAGTTTTTTTTAATTAAAATTGGCAAATCTTTTCTGAGCCTTTTAGTAAAACCCTATGAATTTTTTTTAAAAAACCCAAAAACATAAAAAAGACATAAAAAAACTAAAAAAATTTTTTTAAAAAAACCCTTTTTAAAACCAAAAAAAAAAACAAATTTTAAAAAATTTTTTTTTTCCCAAAAAACCCAAATCTTTTCTAGAAAAAAAAAGTTAAAAAAAATTTTTTTTCCCCAAAAAAAAAACCAAAAAGAAAAAAAATAAGGGAAAAGGATAATTTACAAAAAAACCCCTTAAATTTTAAAAGGGAATTTTAAAAATTTTTTTTTAAAAAACTTAACCCCCAAAACCCCCTGTTTTTTTTAAAAAACCTAAAAAGTAAAAAAAAAATTTTTTTTAAAACCCCGATTTTTTTAAAAAAAAAAAAAAAATGAAAAAACTTTTTAAAAAAAAGGTTTGGGACCCAAAAAATTTTCCTTTTTTTTTAAAAAAATTTTAAAAAAAAATTTTTTTTTCCTTTCAAAACAAAAAAAATTTTTTTTTAAAAAAACCCAAAAAAAAAAAAAAAAAAACCCCCTTTTTTTTTTCCCTAAAAAAGTGAAAAAAAAGGGGAAAATTTTTTTTAAAAAAAATTTTTTCCCAAAAATAAATTTTTGGGAAAAAAAATTTAAAAAAAAAAAGGGTTTTAAATTAAAAAAAATTTTAAAAATTTTTTTAAAAAAAAAAAAAAATTTTCCCTTCCCAAACCAAATTTTTTCGGGAAAACCATTTTAAAAAAATTTTTTTCCCCCAAAAAAACCCCCGGATTTTCAAAAGAAAATAAAAAAGAAATGTTTTTTTTTCCCAAAAAAATTTTTAAAAAATGAAAAGTGTTTATAAAAAATATTTTTTCCCAAAAAAACCAAATTTTTTTTACTTTTTTATGTAAAAGGTTTTTAAACAAAATTTTTTTAAAAACCCAAAAAGATTTTTGGGAAAAATAAAAAATTTAAAATTGAAAAAAATTATTTCTTAAAAAAATTTTTTAAAAAAAATAAAAAATGTAGACGGCCCCCAAAAAAAAAATTCCCAAAAAACCCCAAAAGGCTCAAATTTTGAAAATTTATTTTAAAAATTTAAAAAATTTTTTTAAAAAAAAAAAATTTTTTTAAGAAAATAAAAATTTTAAAAAAAATTTTTTTAAAAAAATTTTTTGAAAACGGGAAAAAAATGCAAAATGTTTTTTTTAAAAAAAAAAATTTTTAAAAATTTTAAAATTTTTTTAAATTAATTTTCTTTTAAAAAATTTTTTAAAAAAAAAAAAAAAAACCCCAAAAAATTGATAAAAAAAAATTTAAATTTCTTAAAAAAAAAAAAAAAAATGAAAAAGAGAAAATTTAAAATTTTTTCCAAAAAAGGGAAAGAAAAATTTTTCCCAATTTTTTAAATTATTTACAAAATTTCTTTTTTCCCCCCAAAACCCCGAAAATTTTAAAAACCCAAAAAGTTTTTAAAAAAAAAAAACATTTTTAAAAACCAAAAAAGGATGAAAAGGGGGAATTTTTTAAAATTTAAAATTTAAAATTCCAAAAAATTTTTCGGAAATTTCATTTTTCCCCTTTTTTTCCCAAATTTTAAATTTTTCCCCCAAAAAAGAAACCCTAAAAAACCAAAAATAAATTTAAAAAAACCCCCCCCCAAAAAATTTTAAAAAAAAAAAGGAAAATATGAAAAAACTTTTTTTTTTTGTTAATTTAAATTTGAAAAAATTTTTTTGGGAAACCCAAAAAGGGTTTTTAAATAAAAGGTTTCCCCCCCAAAGGAAAAACATAAAAAAAAAAAAAAAGAAAAAAGTTTTTTAGTTTAAAAAGAAAAGAAAATTTTTAAAAACTTTTTAAAAATTTAAAAATTTTTCCCAAACTCAAATCTTTTCTCAAAAAAAATTTGTTTCAAAAAAACCCAAGTCTTTTTAAAACCCCTCAAAAAAATTTTTTTTAAAAAAAAGAAAAATATAAAAAAATTTTTAAAAAATTTTAAAAGAAAAAAAAAATTTTTTTAAAAATTTTTTTTCAATTTAAAAGGGTTTAATTTTTTTAAAAACCCCCCAAAAAAAATTTGAAGCCCCCCCAAAAACAAAAAAAAAATTTTTTCAAAAGAAAACCAAAAAAACAAAAAAAATTTTTAAAAGGGAAAAATTTTATAAACAAAATTTTTTAAAGGGAAATTTTTTATAAATATTCCCCAAAAAAAAAAAAATTTTTTAAAAAAAAAATAAATTAAAAAAAATTTTTTTTAAAAAAAAATAAAAAAACCCAAAAAAAAATTGCGGGAAAAATTTATTTCCCAAAAAGGGAAAATTTTTTTAAAACGTAAATTTTTGGAAACTTTAATTTTTTTAATAAAAAAAAAACCCCCAAACCCCATTTTTAATTTTAAAAAATAAAAAGTAAAAAAAATTTTTCAAAAAACCCCAAAATTTACTGAAAAAAAACCCAAAAATTTTTTAAAAAAATTTAGTTTTTAAAAACAAATTTTTTTTAAACAAAAAAAATTTTTAAAAAAAAAAAATTTTTTTGTTTAAAAAAAAAATTTTAAAAAAATTTTTTTTTAAAATGAAAAAAAAAAGGGGAAAAAAATTTTTTTTTTTTTTCCCCAAAATTTTTAAAATTTAGTGAATTTCTTTTTCAAAAAAATTTTTTTTCCAAAAAAATAAAAAAAATTTTAAACTAAAAAACAATTGAAAGAAAAAAAAAAAAAAAAACAGGGAAATTTAGTTAAAAATTTTAAATTTCTTCTCCCCAAAACCCAAAATTTTTTTCAAAAAAAAAATGAAAAAAAATTTTTTTTAAAAACAAAAATTTTTCCAAAAACACCCAAAAAAATTTTAAAAAAATTTTTTTGAAAATGTTTGAAAATTTTTTAAAAGTTTTCAAAAAAAATTTTTTTTAAAAAAAATGGAAATTTTTTCCCCCAAAAAAAACCTTTTTAAAAACCTTTAAAAATTTTTTCCCCCAAAAAAACCAATTTTTTAAAAAAAAAAAAAAATTTTAAAAAATTTTTTTTAAAAAAAATTTAAAATTGAAAATTTAAAAAAAAATTTTTTGGGAAAATTTTTAAAAAAAAAAAAATTTTCCAAACCGAAAAAAAAAAAATTTTTTTAAAAAAATTTGTTTTTTAAAACCCCAAAATGTTGCCTCAAAAAAAAAAAAAAGAATTTTTTAAAAAAATTTTAAAATTGAAAAAAAAAAAATTTTTTAAAAAAAAATTTTTTTCCCTTCCAAAAAAAAAATTTTTTTCCCCCTTTTTTAGTTTACTGGGCCCCCAAAATGGTTTTTTTAAAACCATTTCAAAACCTTTTTTTTAAAAACCCAAAAAGAAAATAAAAAAATTTTTTTTTTAAAAATAAAAAAATTTTTAAAAAACTTAAAAAAATTTAAAAGAAAACTTTTAAAAAAGAATTTTAAAAAAAAATAAAAAAACCCAAAAAAACATTTTTAAATTTATTAAATTTTTTTTTCCAAACCCCAAAATTTTTTCAAAACCAAAAAACAAAAAAAAATTTTTTTCAAAAAAAAAAATGTTTTCCCAAAAACCCAAAAAAGAATAATAAAAAAATATTTTTTAAAAAAAATTTTTGAAAATCAAAAGAATTGAAAACCCTTTTGTTTAAATAAATTTAATTTTTTTCCCCAAAACCAAAACCTTCTCCAAAAAAAACCCAAATTTTTCCTAAAAAAAAAGGTTTTTACAAAAACCAAATTTAATTTGCAAAAATAAAAAGGAAATATAAAGATCTTTTTTTTCAAAACAAAAAAATTTTAAAAAAATTTGCAAAAATTTATGGCCCAAAAACCAAACAATTTTTTTCCCCAAAAACCCAAAAAAAAAAAAAAAATAAAAATGTTAAAAAAAAGATTAAAAAAATTTTTTTTAAAAATGAAAAAAAAAAGGGGAAAAAATTTTTTTTTTTTCGTTAAACTTTTAAAATTTTTTTTTTTCCCCCAAAAAAAAAAAAGATTTCTCTAAGAAACATAAAAAAAGGACATATGAAAAAAATATTTTCAAAAAAATTAGAAAAATCAAAAAAATTAAAGGCAATTTTTTTAATTTCACTAAATTCCCTTTAATCCCCTTCAAAAAAGGAAAATTTTTCAAAAACATTAAAAATTTTTAAAAAAAAATTTTTCGAAAAAATTTTAAAAAATTAAAAAAAATTTATTTCAAAAACCTTTTTCTTTTTAAAAAAAAAAGGGGAATCTTTCTTTTTTTTTTTAAAAAACCAAAAAAATTTTTTTTTTTTTTCCAAAAAAAAAAACCCCCCCAAAAAAAAAAACAAAAAAACCCCTTTTTTAAAAAACCCAAAAAAAAAAGGGGAAAAAAGTTTTTTTTGGGAAAAATTTTATAAATAAAATTTTTTAAAAAATTTTATAAATAAAAAAAAAAAAAAAAATTTTTTTTTAGGAACAAAATAAATTTTTTAAAATTTTTAAAAAAAAAAAAAAAATTTTTTTTACCCCCTTTTGCTTGGAATTTTTTTAAAAAAAAACCCTTCAAAAAAAAAAAAATTTTTAAAAAAATAAAATTTTTAAAAAAAATTTTTATTTTTAAAAAACCAGGTTTTTTAAATTAAGGGGTTTTAAAAACAAATTAGTTTAAAAAAAAAACCCAAAAATTTTAAAACAGTTTTCAAAACCTTTTTTAAAACAAAAAGCTTTTTAAAAAAAAAAAATTTTTTGTAAAAAAAAAATTTTTCTAGAAAAAAAAATTTTTTTAAAAAAAAAGTTTTTTACAAAAAATTTTTTTTTAATAAAAGGGAAAATTAAATTTTTTGTTTTTAAATTACTTTTTCTTTTAAACTAAATTTTTAAAACCCCCCTTTTTTTCCCCAAAACACAAAAATTTTTTTAAAAAAAAAATTTTTAAAAGAAAAAATTAAATTTCTTAAAAAAAGAAAATTTAAAAAAAAGGGATAAAATCGAAAAAAGTACAAAAAAAAAAACTAAAAAATTAAACCCAACCTTTAATTTATTTTTTTTCAAAACCCAATTTTTCTCTAAAAAACCCCTTTTTTTCCCTAAAAAAAAAAATTTTTAAAAAAAATTTTTTAAAAAAAAGGGTTTTTTAAACAAAAAGTTTTTTAAAAAAGTTAAAATTTTTTGTTTGCAAAATTTTTTTTTAAAAAAATTTTTCCCTAACTTAACTTAAAAATAAAAGTTTTTAAAAAACCCAAAAAAATAATGAAAATTTTTTTTTAAAAAAATTTTAAAAAAAAAATGTTAAATTTTTAAAGTTTTGGGTTAAACACAAATTTTTTTTCCCCCAAACCCAAAAACTTTTTTAAAAACAAAAATTTTTCCCCAAAAAAATTTTTTTCCCCAAAAAAAAAATTTTTTTTTAAGAAAATAAAATTAAAAAAATTTTTTTAAAAAACAAAAAGGGGATTGAAAGGAAAAAATTTTTTTGATAAATTTTTTTAAAATTTTTAAAAAAATTTTTAAAATCTTTTTTAAAAAAACAAAATTTTTTTCAAAAACAAAAAATTTTTAAAAAAAAAAAAATTTTTAAAAAAATTTTTTGGAAAAATTTTTTTTTAAAAAAAATTTTTTTTAAAAAAAAAATTTTAATTAAGGGAATTTTTTCCTTTTTCCCCCAAAATTTTTTAAAATTTTTTCCCCAAATTTTTTTTAAAACCTTTTAAAAAAAAAGGAGTTTTTCCAAAAAACACCCAAAAAAATAAAAAAAATTTTAAAAAAACTAAAAAATTTCAAAAAATTTTTGGGCAGAAAATTTAAAGATAATTAAAATTTTTTTTTATAAAAATTTTTAAATTTTTTCCCCAAAAAACCCCGTTTTCTAATTTAAGGCCTAAAAAATTTGAAAAATTTTTCCCCAAAAAAAACATAAAAATTTTAAAAAAAATTTTTTAAAAAACTTTTTAAAAAACTAAAAAGGATTGCAAAACTGGGTTTTTTTAAAAACCCAATTTTTTTTCAATTTTTTAAAAAAATAAAAAATTTTTAAAAAAATAAAAAATGATTGAAAAAAACCTTACAAAATTTTTCCAAAAAAAGGGCAAAAACCTTTTCAGCATTTCATGTAAACCTAGTTTATCATAATAGTAGCTTTAAAAAAAAATCTAGAAACACTCAAAAGTAGACTGATATGAAAAAGATGTCATTTCTTCACAGAAACACATGTATTGAATTGAAAATATGCAAAAGATGATGAATATGACAGGGAACATAGTTTCATCAGATATCACATGAGAATTGGCCAAAACTTCATTCTGACCTCAATTTCATTTGAAACTCTAGTGGTCATCAATAAACTTGCTAGAGCTGCGTTTCTCCCCCCAAAACCACCCGGAAACGTAATTCTACTCAAAAAACACTCAAAAAGTAGACATACGAAAAAGATGTCATTCTTAATACATGTACTGCATTGAAAACCTGCAAAAAAGGATGAATATGACAGGGATCATAGTTTTATCAGATGTCATATAAGAATTGGCTTTCAAGCATCAAATCTTCGTTCTGAGCTCAATTTCATTGTGAAACCCTAGTGCTCATCACTAATGTCTTAATGTGTCTTTCTCTACCAAAACCACTCAGAAACGCATTTCTACTCAAGAAACACTCAAAAAGTAGACTGATATGAAACAGAAGTCATTCCTTCACAAACACATGTATTGCATTGAAAACATGCAAAAGACGATAAATATGACAGGAAACATAGTTTTTTTTTTCAGATTCACATAATAGTTGATCAAATCTTAATTCTGAGAAACACTCAAAAAGTAGACTGATATGAAAAAGATGTAATTTCTTCACCATGTATTGCATTGAAAACATGCAAAAGAGGACCAATATGACAGGGAACATAGTTGTATCAGATTTCACATAGAATTGGACGCCTAGCATCAAATCTTCATTCTGAGCTCAATTTCATGTGAAACTCTAGCGTTTATCACTAAACTAGCTTAAAGTCTCTTTCTCTCCCAAAACCACCCAGAAATGCATTTCTACTCAAGAAACACTCAAAAAGTAGACTGATATGAAAAAGAAGTAATTTCTTCTCAGAAACACATGTATTGCATTGAAAATCTGCAAAAGAGAATGAATATGACAGGGAACATAGTTTCATCAGATTTCACAAAGAATTGGACGCCAAGCATCAAATCTTCATTCTTTGCTCAATTTTATGTGAAACTCTAGATTTCATCTCTAATGGCTTAATGTGTCTTCTCTACCAAAACCACCCAGAAATGTAATTCTGCTCAAGAAACACTCAAAAAGTAGACGGATATGAAAAAGATCTAATTTCTTTACAGAAACACCTGTATTATATTGAAAACATGAAAAAGAGAATGAATATGACAGGGAACACAGTTTTATAAGATTTGACATAGAATTGGATGCCAAGCATCAAATCTTCATTCTGAGCTCAATTTCATGTAAAAAAACATTAAAAAAAAATGAAAAAATGGTTGTTTTAGCTTGTAACGAGACATAAGATTTTAATGAACATGTTATTTTGTAAAAATGAAAACAAATAAACAAAATGAAAACAATAAGTCTCCATCTTCTTTAGTCTTTTCGGGCTTCAACCTAGTTTGTCACTAAACTAGGTTGAAGTCTCTTTCTCTCCCAAAACCACCCAGAAATGCATTTCTGCTAAAGAAACACTCAAAAATTAGACTGATATGAAAAAGATTTAATTTCTTCACAGAAACACATGTATTAAATTGAAAATATGCAAAGGAGTAGGAATATGACAGGAAACATAGTGTCATGAGATTTCACATAGAATTGGACGCCTAGCATCAAATCTTCATTCTGAGCTCAATTTCATGTGAAACTCTAGCGTTTATCACTAAACTAGCTTAAAGTCTCTTTCTCTCCCAAAACCACCCAGAAATGCATTTCTGCTAAAGAAACACTCAAAAATTAGACTAATGAAAAAAAATTATTTCTTCAGAGAAACACATGTTTTGCATTGAAAACATGCAAAAGAGAGTGATTATGACAGGGAACATAGTTTTTTTTAGATTTCAAATGAAAATTGGCCAAATCTTCATTCTGAGCTCAATTTCATGTGAAACTCTAGTGTTTATCACTAAACTAGCTTAAAGTGTCTTTCTCTCCCAAAACCACCCAGTAACGCATTTCTTCTCAAGAAACAATCAAAAATTAGACTAATGTGAAAAAGATGTAATTTCTTCACAGAAACACATGTATTACATTGAAAACATGCAAAGGAGTAGGAATATGACAGGGAACATAGTTTCATCAGATTTCATATAGAACTGGACACCAAGCATCATCAAATCCTCATTCTTTGCTCAATTTTATGTGAAACTCTAGAGTTCATCTAATAGCTTAATGTGTCTTTCTCTACCAAAACCACCCAGAAATGTATTTCTGCTCAAGAAACACTCAAAAATTAGACTAATATGAAAAATAGAATCTTTTTCAAAGAAACACGTTTTGCATTGAAAACATGCAAAAGAGAGCGATTATGACAGGCAACATAGTTTTTTTTCCAGATTTCACATAAGAATTGGCGAAATCTTCATTCTGTGCTCAATTTCATGTTAAACTCTAGTGTTCATCACTAATGGCTTAATGTGTCTTTCAAAACCACTCAGAAACGCATTTCTACTCAAGAAACACTCAAAAAGTAGACTGATATGATGTAAAAGATGTAATTTCTTCACATAAACACATGTATTGCATTGAAAACATGCAAAGGAGTAGGAATATGACAGGAAACATAGTTTCATCAGATTTCACATAGAATTGGACGCCAAGCATCAAATCTTCATTCTGAGCTCAATTTCATGTGAAACTCTAGTGTTTATCACTAAACTAGCTTAAAGTCTCTTTCTCTCCCAAAACCACCCAGAAATGTATTTCTGCTCAAGAAACACTCAAAAAGTAGACTAATGAAAAAAATGTATTTCTTCAAACAAACACATGTTTTGCATTGAAAACATGCAAAAGAGAGTGATTATGACAGGTAACATAGTTTTTTTTAGATTTCAAATGAAAATTGGCCAAATCTTCATTCTGAGCTCAATTTCATGTTAAACTCTAGTGTTTATCAATAAACTAGGTTAAAGTCTCTTTCTCTCCCAAAACCACCCAGAAACGCATTTCTACTCAAGAAACACTCAAAAGTAGACTGATATGAAAAAGATGTCATTTCTTCACCATGTATTGCATTGAAAACATGCAAAAGATGATGAATATCGGGAACATAGTTATCAGTTCACAAATTGGCCCAAAATAAAATCTTATTTTCAATTTATTGAAACTCTAGATACTAATGAAATGTGTCTTTCTACCAAACCACCCGAAATTAATTCTGCAAAAAATAAAAAGTAGACATATGAAAAATTAATTTTTACAGACATTAAATTTAAAAGAGAATATGAAAGACAGAACAATAATAAATTTTTTGTTTAAGCACAAATCAATTTTCTGAGCTCAATTTCATGAAAAAAACATAAAAAAAAAAAAATAATCTTTTTTTGACGAGACATAAATTTTATGAAAATTTAAAAATAAATATAAAAAAAACATAGCCCAACCTTTTTTGAAAACTAAAAGTAACTATAGGAAAAAGTTTTTTCTTCCAAAACTATCAATAAAGCAATAGAACATCAAAAATAGACTGATTAAAAAGATTAATTTTTACATGTATTTATTGAAAACCAAAGAGAAATCAGGAAATCATACTAGATTTCACATAGAATTGTCCCACATCAAATCTTCATTTGAGCTCAATTTCATGTGAAACTCTAGCGTTTATCAAAAAACTACTTAATCTTTTCTCCCAAACACCAAAAATTTCTAAAGAAACACTCAAAAATAGACTATTAAAAAAATTAAATTTGCAGAAATCAATTTTTTTAAATTTCAGGAAATTTATTTAGAAATAGTTAATTTGTTTTCCCCAAAAACCCAAACTCATTTATTCTTAAAATATTAACCCCTTTTACAAAATTAATTTTTCCAAAACACCATTAATTAAACTGCAAAGGAAAATTAAACAGGAACACATTTAAAAAGATTAATTATTACAACACAATTAATTACATAATAAGAAAAAACAGAACAAAGTTATTTTTTTTAAAATGAACCAAGCAATCTTTAAAACCCCTTTTTAAAAAAAAAAACTAATAAACAAAAGTTATGTTTTACTCAAATAGTTTTTAAAAAAATTTTAATAAAAAAAAAATAAAAAATTCTTTGCTAAAATAAAAATATGATATAAATTTTTTCTTCCAAACCCAATATAACGATTAAAAAAATCCAAATTGATTGACATGAAAAAGTAATTTTTTCAGAAACACATATTCAAAAATTGCAGAGAAATATAAGGAACATAGTTTAATCTAGTTTTACCAAACACAAATTTTTTGCTCAATCAGAAATTGATTTAAAAAAATAGTTTAAAAATCTTTTTCTCCAAAACCCCAAAATGTTTTCTAAGAACATCAAAATTATAATGAAAAAATTATTTTTCAAAACCATTTTCAAAACATCAAAAAGTGTTATACAAAGTAAATTTTTTTTTCAAATAAATTCCAAATTTCTTCCTCAAAAATTTAAATCTTGTATGCAAAAATGCTATTAAAGCCATTTTTCCAAAAACAAAGATTATTCAAAAAATCAAAAAATGATATGAAAAAATTCATTTCACAAATACTGATATTTGACCCAAAAAATGAATCTAAGGACATAAATTCAGATCATAAACCCCAAAACTCATTCTAAACAATTCATTAAAACCTAAAAATGAAAAATAAAGAGTCTTTTTTCAACCATAAAACTGTTAACAAAAAATCAAAGTAGATTTAGTAAAAAGTCTTCTTAATATAATCTTCTTGAAAAATCAAAATTAGGATCATCATTTTAATGTGTTCTTACAAAATCTTTAAAAATTTCTTCTAAAATCAAGAATATGATAACAATGTTTTTCATCACATAATAAACCAAAATTTTAATCTAAGAAAACTCAAAAAGTAGACTGATATGAAAAATATTTTCACAAACATTATTGAAAACATGCAAAAGAAAATTTTAAAAAATTTTTTTTCAAATTAAAATATGAAAACTTAATTCTGAGAACATCAAATAATTTGAAAAGCATAATTCTTCCATTATTCTTAAACTAAAAACAAATGACAGGAATC
>CAKAOJ020000914.1:0-20162 GCA_916701645.2 Sebastolobus alascanus | reverse complement strand
AATAATTAATGTGCTGCTAAGGAGATGTAATTCCAGAGGACAGATGGTCATTTTTTAATGGGTTATGTATGGTTAGTTGTGATTTGTTGTTGTTTTTGTCTGATGTGTCTTACTTGTCTGTTTGTGTATGGTAACAGTTTGTCTATTGTATGTGTACTTTTTCTCAAATTGAGCTGCCTATGGACGCAAAACGAATTTCAGTGCAAACTGACAATAAAGTTGTATCGTATCGTATCGTATCGTATATATGTCTATGTAAATATATATTATATATATGTCTATGTATACATGTGTATGTACATGTCTATGGTCTCTCCCGTTTTTGACCACCGTGATGAATACGTTGGGTTTCCTGTGGCTGCTTCACAATAAAAGTCCCATTGTGTTTTTCCAGTTGAGGTGTTTTAATGTGAAGCAGCAGCAGCAGGAAATGTTGTGTTATCATCAGCAGTAACTTAATGCAGCTCAGATACGGCTGTATAGAGTGAACAGGAAACACTGAGGCTGATATCAATCAGAGCAGCTTACAAACAACATAAGTGGTTACATGCTGCATCGTTTCCTCTCAATGTGTCATGAGTCTGAATCTATTGCGGACTCCGCCACTAACGATGAAAACCACTGCCCAGAGAGATCATTACTGAGTATACATACTGGTACATTGATTACAGAAATAATAACTGACTAAAAATAGAATCAAAAACTTGGTTTGATTTGGTGAAAATATGAAAGATTATAACCAGGGCTGTCAAAGTTAATGTGTTAAGGCAAATATGTTTAATGCCACTAATTTCTTTAATACATTAACACAACATGTGATTTTTAGGTTGTAGCAGCTCAGTTTTAAAGCTAGAGTGAAGATATTGGTATCATATTAAACTAGAAAACATAAGGAAAAGGCATGTCCACTTTCAAAGGGGACCCTTGACCTCTGACCTCCAGATATGTGAATGAAAATGGGTTCTATGGGTACCCACGAGTCTCCCCTTTACAGACATGCCCACTTTATGATAATCACATGCAGTTTTGGGGCAAGTCATAGTCAAGTCAGCACACTGACACACTGACAGCTGTTGTTGCCTGTTGGGCTGCAGTTTGCCATGTTATGATTGGAGCATATTTTTTATGCTAAATGAAGTTCTTGTGACGGTTTCTGGACAATATCTGTCATTGTTTTGTGTTGTTAACTGATTTCCAATAATAAATACATACATACATTTGCATAAAGCAGCATATTTGTCCACTCCCATGTTGATAAGAGTATTTAATACTTGACAAATCTCCCTTTAAGGTACATTTTGATCAGATAAAACATGTGCCATTAATTTGTGATTAATCGTGATAAGTAAGGGATAATGTACAGCGAGTCGGTCATTCTTGTGAAAGAATCCCCGACAGGGCGATGCGGAAGGGTGTCTCATCACCCTGAAAATAAACTATTTTATTACACGGCTGTGTTGAATACTCGATTCTGATTGGTCAATCACTATCACAATGGACCCTGACACGAAGCGGAGGGGTCTCTCATCGCCCTGAAGGGGATTCTTTCACAACAATGACCCGCAAGCTGTACATTATCCCGCTTATTACACGGCTACTTACTGAAGAAATCAATATTTTGACGCAAAAACGGTCCGCCAGAGTCCGACATCAGAGCTGCGCCCATAGCAACGGTCTGTTATACATAGCAACGGTCTGTAATACAGAAATTACAGACCGCAGAACGCCGTGATTGACCAATCAGAATCGAGTTTTCAACACAGCCGTGTAATAAGATAGTTTATTTTCAGGGCGATGAGAGACCACTCCGCTTTTTGCGGGGTGCAGCATCGCCCTGTCTGGGATTCTTTCACAACAATGACTGGCTCGCTGTACATTATCCCTTACTTAACCCTGAGGGACCCCTCTAATTTACTACCTTTGGGGACCCTCGAGCCAAAAATGTACATGCACAAAAAACTGCTATAAAATCATCAAATATCAATACTTTTTTCTGCTTTTTTCTGCATAAATCTCTTAAACCACTTAAGCTCTGCTCAAAACTACCAAATGTTCAATAATTTTCAGGATTTTAACCATTTAAATGCCAGTTTGAATACGTGATGCCACTTGTTTTATGAAAAAAACAACACAAAATATGAGATATTTTCCATATAATACATGGTGGAGGGATGTGGCATTGTTTTATATCAGAGTCTTGGACATGTCAAAGATTAGCAATAACACTGATTTCATTGCATTAGTAGTTTTTGTGCAGTTTAAGATTTAAAATTGGACTCCCTCTTAGGACCCTCGGAGCAAAAAATGCCTCATTGACTTACATGGAAACCACATTTTTTAATCTCACTGCCAATACAACATATAAACATACATTCTGTGATGTCAGAATTTAATTTTGAACAAAACTAGTGAAATTTGACATTTCTACTGTATTCTACCAAATTCAACTTTTTTCCCCATTGTAGGCTGATGCATGAAATTCTTATCTTTGCCAGTTATATTATGGAGCCCTGCGACCACCAGGTGGCCCCGAGAGTGATGTGTGTGTGTGTGCGTGCGTGCGTGCGTGCGTGCGTGCGTGCGTGCGTGCGTGCGTGCGTGCGTGCGTGCGTGCGTGCGTGCGTGCGTTTGTGTACGCCCGTGCACTGATCATGTCAGGAGTGAATAAAAGGTGGAGATGGTTTATCATGTGGGTATGTGCATTTTAAGGGATGTGTTTCATTTGTCTTTGAAGTAGACAGATAAAATAAACCTGAGTGAAGTCATGACCGGTACTTTAGAAACTTTAGAGATGGTGATGCAGCCGTCACCTGCCACCGAGCTGCAAGACTCATCGTCTGAATATGAAACAAGCTCTGAGGGGGAGTCTGATGTGGAATTTTCACTGGAGTCTTCTATGACTACAATGGGATAACGAGAATGAGAGAGCAGTCTTCAGGGCCACCGTGTCCCACAAAAGATTTAAAATGATCAGCTCCAGCCTCAGATTTGATGACCGCCTCACACGTGTGTGTGGCATCACGTATTCAAACTGGCATTTAAAGGGATAAAATTCTGAAAATTATTGAACATTTGGTAGTTTTGAGCAGAGCTTAAGTGGTTTAAGAGATTTATGCAGAAAAAAAGCAGAAAAAAATATTGATTATTATGATAGCAGTTTTTTTGCATGTACATTTTTGGCTCGAGGGTCCCCAGAGGGTGCAAAAGCTGTCAGTAGTGTATAATAGACCTGTAAGAGTAACTGACATTAGATTCATAAAAATGTCAAAAAAGAAACATTCTTGCAGAAATTCATGCCATAAGCTGTAACACAGCCATAATGATCACCAAATCAAAAAAGAAAAATGACAAAAATGTACAAAAATGGCCTGAGGGGTCCCTAAGGGTTAATTGATTGACAGCCCTACTTATAACTTTAATGTGTACGATTTTACAGCATCCATGTTCTCTTTTTGTCGTTTCTTCCTTTGAGTGCGGAGGTGATGTGATGTGATGTGTGTGGGGGTGATCAGTGTCGGTCCGCCCTATACGCTGAATATGCAGCTGCGTAGGGCCCCACAAATCCTTTTTTGTCCTTTAACTTAGGGCTGTCAATCATTTATAATATTTAATCGGGATTAATCACGATTGTCTGCTCTTTGTGTTCTGTCTTCACTGGATCTCTGCGTACTGGAAGAGCTGAAGCTTCACTCATCATTTAGTTCTCTTTAGTTTTACAGATGATATTTATACTCCTCTGAACTACATTTCTGTGAAACTGATGTTTGATAAGAAGCTGCTGACAGATTACTGATTATAGGACTGTGGTTTCTGTTAACATGACAACCAGGGCAGGCTGAGATGTTCCGATCAGATTAATGCTGTCAGAGTGTTCTTATCATTTCCAGGTAAATGTGTTGACATCAGCAGAGAGTCGTTCAGAGTAGACTGAACTACAGCTGTAACTAACCATTATATTAATAGTTGATGAATCTGTCCATTCTGTTATTCAAGTAATCAATCATTGAGGAAGGAACAATGCAGGAAAATGCTGATCATAAATGGTGTGGGATGATATTTGTGTGTTTCAGTGTGTCGTCTCCTTGTTAAATGCTGCTTGTTTAACTGACTGTGTCTCACTCGGTTCACTGACATCATGTTTCTGTGTTGTTTGACTTGAATGAGTCCTTCAGAAAGCTGCAGGATGTCTTCAGCTCTGCTGCTTTCTTTATTCATATCAACTCATATTTCGTGGCTCTGTCACCTCATGTTTCAGTCTCTGCCTTTTATTTCGAAATTGATCTGAAGCTGTGAACGTTTGTTTCAGTCCCGCCCACTGTTTAAGTGAGGCACACTTTTACCAACCGATTGGTATAATTAGTACTAAATATCTCATAATTAGTACTAAATATCTCATCATTAGCAGAGCAGACGTCCTAACTAGAGGATGGAGTGTATAATAAAGTGCTGAGCAGGTATTCAGTCAAGTGAAGTGTTGCTGCTCTACACACTCCCCTCTATGCTCCAGTTTGTGCTACCACAGCTTTTCTACATCTGAATATTTGGCCTCACATGTTTTGGTCGGCAGCTGTCACAATGTGAATACGGTGAAAGTCCGTTTGGATGCATCTCAGATGTCTGACTTTGTCCGTCACAGTCTGGCTCTCTGCCCTCTGACTTTCTGTGAGGACTGGACTGTGTTGCATCACAGGATGATCACTTATCTAGAGGATCTAGACCCTTGGGAACCAGATTAGACACTACGTGCCAAAACTTGGAAACAATTTCAAGTGTGGCAAACATGCACTTCTTCAAATATTCTTCATTTTTACAACATCCACTTGTGTGTGTGAGAGGGTGTCACAGCCAAAATGTCAGCATCCTAGTACATTCCAGCTCAAAGTTAAGAAGTTTCTCTTTTCTTCATATTTTTACATTAAAGCTGCAGTATGGAAAAATAAACTTTTTCTGATCTTCTTCATTTTTGCAGCATTTATTCATCTGTGGGAAAGGGTGTTACTGATGAGGTTTCATTCTCCTAGTGCAAGGCCTTTTGAAGATATACTGTAGCCTCTGTTCACTTGGCATACCCAGTACCCAGCGGTAAGGTAAGGGATGCGAAGTGGACAAATGTTGTCAGGATGGTGGGCGGGGTCCAATGATAATACCCGAGGGATTAAGGTATTGCCATTGGGCAACCCCGTCCAATGGCAATACCGAAAAGAGCCTGCCATCTGGTGGACAGATGAAGGGTTGCGCGGAGAGCGCAGAAAATTGAGAAAGTTTTAAAATATCATAACTCCGCGTGGGAAAGGGCCAGAGCTCCAGTTTTCAGCCCCCTCGATCATCGTAAAACTTAGTTAATTTAGAGCCCTTTCACTGATTTTTAGGACCCGGGACGGGCCCCAAAGGGAAAGGTTTTGAGTGTCCACTTGGAGTTTTGGACCTCATGTTAAAGTGGCAGTAGGCAACAATTGTTTGGCATAATTTTACAAAAATTCCATAATAACCTTTCAGCATATTGTAATTCAAGTGTTCTGAGAGAAAACTAGACTTCTGCTCCTCCTCATGGCTCTGTTTTCAGGCTTTAGAAAAATCTAGCCCGTGACGGCAGATTTTGATCAATCACAGGTCATTTCAGAGAGAGAGAGCGTTCCTATTGGCTGTGCTCCGGTCATGTGACCAGAACTTGGCTTCCTTCAACAGATTTTACAATGGTGGCCGCATCACAAACTTTCTCATTTTACACCTAAACAGTAAACTACAAGATGATTCTGAAAACATTTGAGGCGAGAAATAGTCATTACAGTAACAGAATATTGATTCATGTTTGATCAGCGCTGCCTAGTTTCACAGTTTGGTCGGAGATCGCGAGTGATTGACAGCCGGCTCTCATAGACGGCAGCTGGCAGCGGACCTTGTTTTCCTCCGGTAAGTGAAATCCTTCAGATGCCGTTAGGAGCACCGGAGGACACAGTAGGACACAGAGGAACATGATTTTTTTCAGGTTACCTGTTTCATGTACTACTGTCACGATATAGCGGCCGTTTTCTAAAAATAACTTTTTTAAATCATATTTGCGCCGATCTCGCATACTGCAGCTTTAAGGTCTCTGAATTGGACACCGGTGATCCATGAACCAGAAGCAGTGACGTTAACGTATTTAACAGCTTTTCACCAAAATCTTTTGGGAAAAGAAAAAGAGTATGGTAATCTTAACTTAACGTTACTCCTCGTAGATCATAAACGTTTGAATATAAAACGACTCGTGAAATCGGTTGAGAAATGTAGACGTTATAGTGTTTTTTATCCAGAAAAACGACAGCTCCCCCGTTGGCTTGTATAGGGTTACAGGTATACATGTCTATGTATACTGTACATGTCTATGTATACATGTGTATGTATATATGTATCTACATGTCTATGTATACATGTGTCGGTATATATATGTATCTACATGTCTATGTATGTGTATGTATATATATGTATCTACATGTCTATGTATGTGTATGTATATATATGTATCTACATGTCTATGTATACATGTGTATGTATATACAGTATATGTATCTACATGTCTATTTACAGTATACATTTCTATGTATATATATGTATCTACATGTCTATGTACACATGTCTATGTATATACATATATATATATATATATATATACTCAAACAAGTGGAAAGAGACTTAAAGAAGGAACTCAGAGAAGCCACCAGGCACACAGACAGCGTCTGGAGGAGAACTTTAAAGCAAACAACCCTAAAAGACTCTGGGACACTATGAAGAGGATGACAGGAATGTCGTCCTCTAACAAACCTATGGTGACAAACAATGAACTTGTGTCTGCAAATGAGCTAAATAGGTTCTTCTCTCGGTTTGACTCTGCTGGCTATCCTGAGAAATGTGCAGATCTTCTCAGGAATACCACACCCACAAGTGCAGATAGGATTGTCATTACTGTGGATGATGTCAGGAGCATTTTCCAACGTGCCAACTCAAGGAAGGCTCTTGGTCCTGACTCAAGCGTGCTCTTGTTTTAAAATCTTTTGCCAGGGAATTGGCCCCCGTTTGGCAGCCTATCTTTCAACTTTCTGTCGACACTCACATCATTCCACTAGCTTGGAAGACAGCACATATCAAACCTCTCCCGAAAAAACACTGTCCTAAGGAGCAAAATGATTTTCGGCCAATAGCACTCACATCTGTTATTATGAAATCACTGGAGATGATTATGGTCCGTCATCTCAACAAAGAAATAGAAATAGGTAATACACAGGATCCTTTCTAATTTGCCTATAAGCAAGGCCGCAGCACTGAGGATGCAGTTGTCACTCTTGTGCATCTTCTCTCCAAACACCTTGACAAACCAAAAAGATTTGCCAGAGTTCTTTTCCTAGATTTCTCCTCAGCATTTAACACAATCCAGCCTGATGTGCTTCTGTCCAAAATGATTCAGTCACAGTTCAACCCAAACCTCATTCACTGGTACAACTCATTTCTTACAAACAGAATACAGCCAGTAAAAGTAAGGACACACTCGCTTCCTCCATGAGGACTAATGTTGGAGCTCCTCAAGGCTGCATTAGTTCACCTGTGTTATTTACTTTGCACACTGCTGATTTCACCACCAGTGTGCCTAACCAATTTCTTTGGAAGTACTCCGACGATTCCACCTTAATATCTCTGCTGACTGACAGCGATGACCTCAGTTTGCAACAGTGTAATGTTGACTGGCTAATTGAATGGTGTGACAAAAATTCTCTCATCATCAACACTGGTAAGACAGAAGAACTTATTTTTGGCCTTCCTCCTGACTGTCAGCTGCCTCGAGGTACAATTCATAATGTAGAAATTAAACAGGTCTCTTCTTACAAATACCTGGGAGTTATGATAGACTCCACCCTATCATGGACCCCTCATATTGAATTTACTTGCAAAAAAGATACAGCAGCGCATTTACTTTCTTCGCAGACTCAGATCTTTTGGAGCCAGTAGCCAGATTATTTTTCTATTTTTTAGTTCAGTGATTCAGAGTGTCCTGTTGTACTGCAGTACAGCCTGGCTCAGTAGTCTCTCTGTAAAACTTAAAACTAAACTTTATAGCCAAATCAAAATCTGTGCGAAGATCATTGGCCAACCTGTGACACCCTCCTTTCAAGCAGCTCACAACAAGAGCATGCTCAGACTTGCCAACAGCATCTCTTCTGATCCCTTACATGTTTTAAATGGGGAATATCAACTTCTGCCCTCCAAGAGGCGATTTAGAGTCCCCACATTTAATCGCATCAGGCTGAAGAACGCTTTTGTTCATCAGTCCATCTTGTTGCTGAATAATAATTAATGTGCTGCTAAGGAGATGTAATTCCAGAGGACAGATGGTAATTTTTTAATGGGTTATGTATGGTTAGTTGTGATTTGTTGTTGTTTTTGTCTGATGTGTCTTACTTGTCTGTTTGTGTATGGTAACAGTTTGTCTATTGTATGTGTACTTTTTCTCAAATTGAGCTGCCTATGGATGCAAAACGAATTTCAGTGCAAACTGACAATAAAGTTGTATCGTATCGTATCGTATCGTATATATGTCTATGTAAATATATATTATATATATGTCTATGTATACATGTGTATGTACATGTCTATGGTCTCTACCGTTTTTGACCTCCGTGATGAATACGTTGGGTTTCCTGTGGCTGCTTCACAATAAAAGTCCCATTGTGTTTTTCCAGTTGAGGTGTTTTAATGTGAAGCAGCAGCAGCAGGAAATGTTGTGTTATCATCAGCA
Organism: Sebastolobus alascanus; assembly: GCA_916701645.2. Taxonomy (NCBI): domain Eukaryota; kingdom Metazoa; phylum Chordata; class Actinopteri; order Perciformes; family Sebastidae; genus Sebastolobus; species Sebastolobus alascanus. Next base: position 11,395 of record CAKAOJ020000914.1, on the reverse strand, counting down.
GTAACTTAATGCAGCTCAGATACGGCTGTATAGAGTGAACAGGAAACACTGAGGCTGATATCAATCAGAGCAGCTTACAAACAGCATCAGTGGTTACATGCTGCATCGTTTCCTCTCAATGTGTCATGAGTCTGAATCTATTGCGGACTCCGCCACTAACGATGAAAACTACTGCCCAGAGAGATCATTACTGAGTATACATACTGGTACATCGATTACAGAAATAATAACTGACTAAAAATAGAATCAAAAACTTGGTTTGATTTGGTGAAAATATGAAAGATTATAACCAGGGCTGTCAAAGTTAATGTGTTAAGGCAAATATGTTTAATGCCACTAATTTCTTTAATACATTAACACAACATGTGATTTTTAGGTTGTAGCAGCTCAGTTTTAAAGCTAGAGTGAAGATATTGGTATCATATGAAACTAGAAAACATAAGGAAAAGGCATGTCCACTTTCAAAGGGGACCCTTGACCTCTGACCTCCAGATATGTGAATGAAAATGGGTTCTATGGGTACCCACGAGTCTCCCCTTTACAGACATGCCCACTTTATGATAATCACATGCAGTTTGGGGCAAGTCATAGTCAAGTCAGCACACTGACACACTGACAGCTGTTGTTGCTATGGGCTGCAGTTTGCCATGTTATGATTGGAGCATATTTTTTATGCTAAATGAAGTTCTTGTGACGGTTTCTAGACAATATCTGTCATTGTTTTGTGTTGTTAACTGATTTCCAATAATAAATATATACATACATTTGCATAAAGCAGCATATTTGTCCACTCCCATGTTGATAAGAGTATTTAATACTTGACAAATCTCCCTTTAAGGTACGTTTTGATCAGATAAAACATGTGCCATTAATTTGTGATTAATCGTGATAAGTAAGGGATAATGTACAGCGAGTCGGTCATTCTTGTAAAAGAATCCCCGACAGGGCGATGCGGAAAGGTGTCTCATCGCCCTGAAAATAAACTATTTTATTACACGGCTGTGTTGAATACTCGATTCTGATTGGTCAATCACTATCACAATGGACCCTGACACGAAGCGGAGGGGTCTCTCATCGCCCTGAAGGGGATTCTTTCACAACAATGACCCGCAAGCTGTACATTATCCCGCTTATTACACGGCTACTTACTGAAGAAATCAATATTTTGACGCAAAAACGGTCCGCCAGAGTCCGACATCAGAGCTGCGCCCATAGCAACGGTCTGTTATACATAGCAACGGTCTGTAATACAGAAATTACAGACCGCAGAACGCCGTGATTGACCAATCAGAATCGAGTTTTCAACACAGCCGAGTAATAAGATTATTTTTATTTTTATTTTCAGGGCGATGAGAGACCACTCCGCTTTTTGCGGGGTGCAGCATCGCCCTGTCTGGGATTCTTTCACAACAATGACTGGTTCGCTGTACATTATCCCTTACTTAACCCTGAGGGACCCCTCTAATTTACTACCTTTGGGGACCCTCGAGCCAAAAATGTACATGCACAAAAAACTGCTATAAAATCATCAAATATCAATACTTTTTTCTGCTTTTTTCTGCATAAATCTCTTAAACCACTTAAGCTCTGCTCAAAACTACCAAATGTTCAATAATTTTCAGGATTTTAACCATTTAAATGCCAGTTTGAATACGTGATGCCACTTGTTTTATGAAAAAAACAACACAAAATATGAGATATTTTCCATATAACACATGGTGGAGGGATGTGGCATTGTTTTATATCAGAGTCTTGGACATGTCAAAGATTAGCAATAACACTGATTTCATCGCATTAGTAGTTTTTGTGCAGTTTAAGATTTAAAATTGGACTCCCTCTTAGGACCCTCGGGGCAAAAAATGCCTCATTGACTTACATGGAAACCACATTTTTTAATCTCACTGCCAATACAACATATAAACATACATTCTGTGATGTCAGAATTTAATTTTGAACAAAACTAGTGAAATTTGACATTTCTACTGTGTTCTACCACATTCAACTTTTTTCCCCATTGTAGGCTGATGCATGAAATTCTTATCTTTGCCAGTTATATTATGGAGCCCTGCGACCACCAGGGGGCCCCGAGAGTGATGTGTGTGTGTGTGTGTGTGCATGTGCGTGTGCGTGTGCGTGTGTGTGTGTGTGTGTGTGCGTGCGTGTGTTTGTGTACGCCCGTGCACTGATCATGTCAGGAGTGAATAAAAGGTGGAGATGGTTTATCATGTGGGTATGTGCATTTTTAGGGATGTGTTTCATTTGTCTTTGAAGTAGACAGATAAAATAAACCTGAGTGAAGACATGACCGGTACTTTAGAAGCTTTAGAGATGGTGATGCAGCCGTCACCTGCCACCGAGCTGTAAGACTCATCGTCTGAAGATGGAACAAGCTCTGAGGGGGAGTCTGATGTGGAATTTTCACTGGAGTCTTCTATGACTACAATGGGATGACTAGAATGAGAGAGCATTCTTCAGGGCCACCATGTCCCACAAAAGATTTAAAATGATCAGCTCCAGCCTCAGATTTGATGACCGCCTCACCCGTGTGTGTGGCATCACGTATTCAAACTGGCATTTAAAGGGTTAAAATTATGAAAATTATTGAACATTTGGTTTTGAGCAGAGCTTAAGTGGTTTAAGAGATGTATGCAGAAAAAAAGCAGAAAAAATATTGATATATGATGATAGCAGTTTTTTTGCATGTACATTTTTGGCTCGAGGGTCCCCAGATGGTGCAAAAGGTGTCAGTAGTGTATGATAGACCTGTAAGAGTAACTGACATTAGATTCATAAAAATGTCAAAAAAGAAACATTCTTGCAGAAATTCATGCCATAAGCTGTAACACAGCCATAATGATCACCAAATCAAAAAAGAAAAATGAAAAAATGTTTACAAAAATGGCCTGAGGGGTCCCTAAGGGTTAATTGATTGACAGCCCTACTTATAACTTCAATGTGTACGATTTTACAGCATCCATGTTCCCTTTTTGTCGTTTCTTCCTTTGAGTGCGGAGGTGATGTGATGTGATGTGTGTGGGGGTGATCAGTGTCGGTCCGCCCTATACGCTGAATATGCAGCTGCGTAGGGCCCCACAAATCCTTTTTTCTCCTTTAATTTAAGGCTGTCAATCATTTATAATATTTAAATCGGGATTAATCACATGATTGTCCATGATTAATCACGATTGTCTGCTCTGTGTGTTCTGTCCTCACTGGATCTCTGCGTACTGGAAGAGCTGCAGCTTCACTCATCATTTAGTTCTCTTTAGTTTTACAGATTATATTTATACTCCTCTGTACTACATTTCTGTGAAACTGATGTTTTGATAAGAAGCTGCTGACAGATTACTGATTATAGGACTGTGGTTTCTGTTACCATGACAACCAGGGCAGGCTGAGATGTTCCAATCAGATTAATGCTGTCAGAGTGTTCTTATCATTTCTAGGTAAATGTGTTAACATCAGCAGAGAGTCGTTCAGAGGAGACTGAACTACAGCTGTAACTAACCATTATATTAATAGTTGATGAATCTGTCCATTCTGTTATTCAAGTAATCAATCATTGAGGAAGGAACAATGCAGGAATGCTGATCATAAATGGTGTGGGATGATATTTTAGTGTTTCAGTGTGTCGTCTCCTTGTTAACTGCTGCTTGTTTAACTGACTGTGTCTCACTCGGTTCACTGACATCATGTTTCTGTGTTGTTTGACTTGAATGAGTCCTTCAGAAAGCTGAAGGATGTCTTCAGCTCTGCAGCTTTCTTTATTCATATCAACTCATATTTTGTGGCTCTGTCGCCTCATGTTTCAGTCTCTGCCCTTTATTTTTTTAAATTGATCTGAAGCTGTGAACGTTTGTTTCAGTCCCGCCCACTGTTTAAGTGAGGTTTGTACACCAAAGGCCTTTCCCATTTCTGATTTTATACGGCTCGATTCCTCTCCTCCTCTCCTCGCGTCTTAGGGTACATCCCAAAGCTCTTATTTGTCGTTTCCTCGCTCCTCGCTCCTCGATACTCGCTCCTCGCTCCTCGCTCCTCGCTCCTCGATACTCGCTCCTCGCTCCTCGATACTCGCTCCTCGATACTCGCTCCTCGCTCCTCGCTCCTCGATACTCGCTCCTCGCTCCTCGCTCCTCGATACTCGCTCCTCGCTCCTCGATACTCGATACTCGCTCCTCGCTCCTCGATACTCGCTCCTCGCTCCTCGCTCCTCGATACTCGCTCCTCGATACTCGCTCCTCGCTCCTCGATACTCGATACTCGATACTCGCTCCTCGATACTCGATACTCGCTCCTCGCTCCTCGATACTCGATACTCGCTCCTCGCTCCTCGATACTCGATACTCGCTCCTCGATACTCGCTCCTCGATACTCGATACTCGCTCCTCGCTCCTCGCTCCTCGATACTCGATACTCGATACTCGCTCCTCACGTGAATCGGAAGTTGTTCTGGTGCGCCATGTTGAAGACCGTCCCAAAGCTCTTATTTCTGCACGGAGGATCGAGGAGCGAGGAGGGATCTCTGAGGAGCGATGAGCGAGGATACACGAGAGCAGCCTTCACGGTAGTCTTTAACCGACCGACACGCCCCCTTATTGGATATCAGTTACTGATTGGACGCTGCGCCGATCGGACTGATCTGATAACTTTACCTCTCAACATCACTGGAGATTCATGCCGGAGTGAAGACAGATCACAGATTAAACGTTTTATATTTTAGTTGTTTTCTGATTCACCATCTAGTTAATATCTGTGTTAATTGTAGCTCTGAACAGCAGCAGAAGGTCCTGCAGTATCTCTCCTTCACACACTGCGAGTGAAGCAGCCTGTCACTGAGAGGCAGTGCTGGACTGGCCATCTGGCATACCGGGCGTTTTCCCGGTGGGCCGACGTCCTTTTGGGGCCGACGTATGTCCTTTTTTTTTTTTTGGCCTATAAAACGAGTAAATCGGCCCATTTCTTTTCCTGAATTGACGCTGGGCTGGCCCAATCGCTCTGTGTCGGGCGGCCACAGTGAGCAGGAGAGGGAGAGAGATGAGGGAGTTAGTGTAGAGTTTGCAGTAAGCAGTTATGGGCTAGCAGCCTGGCTCAACATGTCATGAGAGATGAGCAGTGCTCGAAGTGGGCCGGTACGTAGCTGTACGCAGTATGTTAATCATTTTACTCCTTGGCGTACCGTGACTTTTTCATGCGTACCGGAGCTTCTCACAAGCTGCCGGTCCTCTCCTCTGCCCTCTCCATATCAGGTTCTCTGGGAGATTCATAACGGTGATACATAACGGCGCAGCGCCTGCGTATTTGCGCCGCGTGGGTTCCTATAGGGAGCGGAAGCGCCGCGCTATTAATCTCCGTGTAACAGGGTCATAATGTACCCTATGTTTATCTATTCTCTGGCTTTTTATAATCACACAAAACGGATGTTGCACTTTATTTTGAATGGGAGAACCTCCAAACTCCAGGATATGTTAAGTTCAGAGCCCCTCCTCCTTCATTTCTTCTTCTGTGGTCCTAACTATAAATCCCCTTTGCCCCTTCCCCTCTCCCCTTTTGTACAACTATCCTGTGGGAGAGGTGGGTGTCATTTCTTGTGTCTGATTTATTATCCTTATCCATCCTATTATTTATCGTACTGTTTTGTTTGTATTTTTGTTTATTACTGTGTTGTTGTGTCTATCCCAACATGTCAATGTACTAAGTTCAATGAAATAACATTTAGGAATATCATAGTTGCTTTAAATGTAAATGCTGTTAGCTTAACTAGCCGTAACTTTAAGCTAACTTCCGGTTGTGTATTTTATTGTGTGTGTAGGAGCTGGAGCGGGCCTGAGGGTTTACATGGAGGTTCTGTTTACCTGTGTGTTTGACAGGTATGGTTTACTGTGTATTTTACTGTATTCTTATGATTAATGTTTTGCCGCTTCCCGCCCTTTTGTACAACTATCCTGTGGGAGAGGAGCTGGAGCGGGCCTGAGGGTTTACATGGAGGTTCTGTTTACCTGTGTGTTTGACAGAATAAACTATCTATGAAGAGATCCCGATGTCACGGCGTCCTGTCTATCGTAACACAACACAACGCAGAAGTCCACCGGTTACACTTGGTGCCGTTCGACCCGTCACATCGCGACCAGCGATCACCTGCTCTGCGCAGTGGCGGCGCCAGAGTATTATTTCTGGTTCAACTACGGTGGGGCTAACCCATATGGTGGCGGGGCTCAAATAAATGCCAGAATTTCAATGTGAATATACATTTAATAAAACAACACCCTCCCACCACAGCTAGAAACACGCACGCACACACAGAGAAGGAGAGAGAGACGCTAATAGTTACGTTAACAGCACAGCAGGTGGATCGGAGTGAAAATAAGGCATAGATAGGAGGCGATGAGACCAATATAAGATCAGAGGGGCCATAAGGCAAACTTTAATACACAGATCACCCAATTCAACACCACACATTTTCTCTAGTTGTCCGTAGTTGTATCCAACACACCCGCCACCGCCATCTGTTGTTCCGTCCGGCGACGTTTAAAAACAAATTTATCCATGATAAATTTTGACCAGCTTACTAAGTTAACTTAATAACATGAGTGACTATAAGCGGTCAACGCTAATTACTAGAGCCAGGTTGTTACTACTGTCTGTCTGAAAAGCGCGCGCGCTCACATGAGTGACGTACGCGCCGCAGTGGCGTTGTTGGACTCCGCACTTTTCTTTTTTCTTTTTCTTGGTTGGCTTATGGTAGGCCTAACACAATTCTTGGTGGGGCTATAGCCTAACCAAGCCCCACCCTGGCGCCGCCTATGGCTCTGCGGGATTCTGCGGCCGCTTCGTCTGCTTCTCTCCGCTGAGCTTCGGGAGGTTCCGCTGAGCTTCGGGAGGTTCCGCTAAGCTTCGGGAGGTTCCGCTAAGCTTCGGGAGGTTCCGCTGAGCTTCGGGAGGTTACGCTGCCTGCTCGTCTACTACGTGGTCAGGGTTTGTGCGCCCTGCGCTTAGACTGACAGGTGTTTTTTGTTTTTTTTGGGTTTTTTTGTAACGTGTAGCCAACCTACCCTTAAAGGGACATTGCACTCAAAAAAAAAAAAGCTATTTTGTCACATTTACCATGTTGCATGAGTTGTTAAGAGTAATGTGAATTACACTGCTTCTTTCTGGACATATTAATTACTTTCATGCTCATTGCTGAGGTTAATAACCTTGTGTGATATTGTTTAGCATTGTTTACCACCTTGCAGTGTGTTTATATTTTTCCGCTATTGTATGGTATGAGCATTTCTCTTCCAATATTTCAGGAGATGACACTGATGCTGCCAGTTCTATGTTTGAGCCAGAATATGTGGGGCGTCATGTCACTTTTGGTGTGGGGAGAGGTCAGCAAATTGCTTCATTGTGTTTTGGAAGGGGTAGGCCATTGGTCCCTGGTAATGATGAAAGCACAGTAGACAAGTCAATGTTGCACCCACCATTAGTCCCTGCAGCTACCTCCACGCCTATTGCTCAAACACATTCTCAGCCTACCCAAGTTGTTACTACTGAGTTACTGAGTAACATAATCACTGACCTAGCGATGCAAACAGGGGAAAGCATCGCAGCTAACCTTAGCACCATGCACCAGCCCAGCCACACTAAATGTTGTGGCAGACGCTCTGAGCAGAGACCCATTTGCGAAGCCCTTGGCTGACCGGCTGCTGTCAGAGCAATACGTCGGCCTATTGGAACAAGTCAGTGATGTAAAGGATGCCAGTGTGCAAGATACCTTCCGGCTGACCTGCCAGCCCCAATCACTGGACGACCCTTCCCTCTCAGTTGTTGTAAATGTCTCCTTGTCAGAGGATGATGTCTCCTCTGTTCTGTCCTCTCTCAGCGACTGGGATTTTGCTCCAAGGCAACGTGCTGCGTCTCTCGCTGATCCCCTGACGTCGCTGACTACACCTGGCGATGGTGACTCTCCTGTGTTGTCCCAGGCTGACCTCCTGTCCCACCAAAAACTGGACCCCATTGTTTCTAGGGTTGCCTATTATGTTGAGCGGAAGCGCAGGCCCTCCAGACGTGAGCGCTGTAATGAGAGTCAGCAAACACTGAAGATTCTGAAGCAATGGGACAAGCTTGCATTGCTTGATGGCATCCTCTACAGGGTTGTGAAGGATCCACTGACCAAACGCAAGAGGTTCCAGTTTGTCGTGCCTGGTTCCCTGAAGTCGGAAGTGCTGTCTGGCATCCACGACCATGCTGGTCATCAAGGTCAGCCACGTACACTCTCCTTGGCTCGTCAGCGCTTCCTCTGGCATGACATGGAAAAGGATGTGCGCAACCACGTGAGGAACTGCCACAGATGTATCCTCAGCAAGACCCCAGAGCCAGCTGCAAGAGCTCCTTTGGAGAACATTAAGACCAGTGCTCCGCTGGAACTTGTGTGTATTGACTTCTGGTCAGCTGAGGACAGTAACAACAAGTCTGTGGATGTTCTTGTGATCACTGATCACTTCACAAAGTTGGCACATGCATTCCGATGCCAAGACCAGACTGCTAAAAGAGTGGCAAAGAAACTTTGGGATGGATTCTTCTGTGTTTATGGCTTTCCACAGCGCATTCACTCTGACCAGGGAGCAAATTTTGAGAGCGAGTTGATTGCCGAGCTCCTAGAGTTGAGTGGTGTTGACAAATCTCGCACCTCGCCTTACCACCCCATGGGGAATGGAACCACAGAGAGATTTAACCGCACCCTTGGCAACATGCTGAGATCCCTCCCCCCAAGATCGAAACTGAAATGGCCTCAGATGATTCAGTCAATGACCTTTGTGTACAATTGTAACGCCCATGAGACCACAGGTTTCGCGCCATTCTACCTGATGTTTGGGCGGGTTCCCAGATTGCCTGTCGACCTCATGTTTCAGAACGTCCTTCATGATGACACCGTCTGTGACTATAACACCTACGTCAAGTCGCTGGTGGAAGACTTGCGCTCTGCCATGCTATTGGCTCAGGAAAACAGCACAGTGGAGCAGAAACACCAGTCTGAGCAGTACAATAAAAAGGCTAAAGGCCTACCTCTTTCACTGGGTGACCAGGTGCTGGTGGCGAACAAGGGAATCAGGGGCAAGCGAAAGCTTTCTGACAAATGGGATCCTGTCGTCTACACAGTGGTGGCCTCGAAACCTGCTCTCCATATCTACCGGATCAGGGACAGAGAAGGAACTGAGCGAGTGGTGCACCGCAACATGCTTCTTCAGGTCAACTTCTTGCCTGTGGATGTGACACTGGATAATGTTGACACTCATTCTGTTGCCAGTATTGCTCCTGGCCCCTCTATGTCTGGTCTGCCTGAGACTGTTGTGTCAAGAGCTGCATCGGTTGAGCCCTCTCTCGCCGACTCCCTCTCCTGTGTCAGTGAGCATGATGTCGACCGCACAGCGTCGTGGGTCGAGGAACAGTCCCCCACTGATGTAGGTCCAGACACTGATCTACACCCCCCATCCTTGACACCCTCCCCTCTCCTTAGTGGGCTGGTTGGTGCTGGTGCCCCCGCAAACTCTCACACTGAGTCGCATCCCCTCCCTGCCCACTCTGCAGAGCCTGTAGAGTCAGAGATGAGCCGTAGGCTCACCAGCCGATTTGGTAGAGTCATCAGACCAGTGTGTCGTTTGATTGAGTCGATGACTCAGGTTGAGACATTTTTTGGTGTTGGACAGGTTCAGTCTCCTGTTATACATGTGTGATTCTGTTTAAATTTTTATGCAAGGTATACATCTGTCATGATTATACTTGTTTGTTCTTAATATGGTAATGGAACTGAATTTCTTATAAGTGTATGCCCGAATTGCCCATTGTGTATGGCCTGATTGTGTGGTGTAAATGGCACCTCATTGTGTCTATAGAGTATCCTGAGATTTTGCTAGGCGCCAAGCATGTCTCTGCTCTCTTAACCTTTTTTTAAGGTAGCTGATATTGCTGATTTGCTCCACTGTTTATGTGGTTTGCTTTTATTTGTGGTCAGTGTTATCTAATGGTTGTAATGGGTGAGTTTTGTTTTATGTTTCGTGATTTTGTGTAATTCTAGAGGGGGGAATGTAACAGGGTCATAATGTACCCTATGTTTATCTATTCTCTGGCTTTTTATAATCACACAAAACGGATGTTGCACTTTATTTTGAATGGGAGAACCTCCAAACTCCAGGATATGTTAAGTTCAGAGCCCCTCCTCCTTCATTTCTTCTTCTGTGGTCCTAACTATAAATCCCCTTTGCCCCTTCCCCTCTCCCCTTTTGTACAACTATCCTGTGGGAGAGGTGGGTGTCATTTCTTGTGTCTGATTTATTATCCTTATCCATCCTATTATTTATCGTACTGTTTTGTTTGTATTTTTGTTTATTACTGTGTTGTAGTGTCTATCCCAACATGTCAATGTACTAAGTTCAATGAAATAACATTTAGGAATATCATAGTTGCTTTAAATGTAAATGCTGTTAGCTTAACTAGCCGTAACTTTAAGCTAACTTCCGGTTGTGTATTTTATTGTGTGTGTAGGAGCTGGAGCGGGCCCGAGGGTTTACATGGAGGTTCTGTTTACCTGTTTGTTTGACAGGTATGGTTTACTGTATATTTTACTGTATTCTTATGATTAATGTTTTGCCGCTTCCCGCCCTTTTGTACAACTATCCTGTGGGAGAGGAGCTGGAGCGGGCCTGAGGGTTTACATGGAGGTTCTGTTTACCTGTGTGTTTGACAGAATAAACTATCTATGAAGAGATCCCGATGTCACGGCGTCCTGTCTATCGTAACACAACACAACGCAGTTGTCCACCGGTTACATCCGCTCGAGCTGAAGCCTGGCTGTTTACATCAGAAGCGCATTTCTCTGCTTCTTCTGATCCTCTGCTGTTTACTATCCATCTCTCTCTGTCTGTCTGCTTATATGTGTCTGCCAGGGGCGGGGCCAAAGTGGGGGCCGGGGCTGGCACGGGCCACCCCTGGAATCTAAATGCCCCCCCCATCAGAGTCTGAATGTGATAGGTCCAATAAGACTCAACAAACATTAATGATGATCTGATGTATTACTGATATACTGTATGAGACCCAGCTGAAATTCTCAAAAAATGGAAAAAGGAATTCAGCATCACTGTTTCTGGCACTGTAAAGCAATATAATCCTAAAAAGGGACAGCAGTGAAAAAAAAATGAATTATAATTTATGAATATTAGTTTATGCTAGATATTCACACGCAAAGTTTATGCCAGAGGGGCAAATTATTCAGTTTTCTTTCCCGAGATTTAAAGATAAAATTAGAAGTTCAACATAAAATGCTGTTGCAGTGTACTTATTATTTTGTTATTTTCATTGTTTTAAAGTCACCAGAATTCAGGAAACAAAGTCTCTGAAACTCAAATTTTTCTGGGGGGGG
>CAKAOJ020000913.1:0-23927 GCA_916701645.2 Sebastolobus alascanus | reverse complement strand
TGTTTCTCATCAAAAACTTTTTTCTTCGGCTTTTTTTTTTAGGCTAATTCATGCAGTATAAGATGCCTTCGGCATATGCAAGAAGTGCCTGAGGATCGTAGCGACAGGGACGGCCCGCATTTCCCATCATGCCTGCCTAGTCCCGAGGGCTGGATTGAGTAGTTTGCTGTTTTATACTCCAAAATGCAAATGGTACTTTTGCTACTGTTTGTAATGTAACGTGTCTGTTCAGAACACGGTGGCTTATGTTGGTAATTGTGATTTTTATGCTGGTTTATAGTTTTAACCTTGAGTTCAGCTGTATTTTCCTTCTCACGCACGCAAGTTGGCGGGGCGGAGAAAATAAAAACCACCGATCCTGCTTTTGATGTCAATGGTCAAAATCGGAAGCTAAATTTGATCGTTTTCCGATTTGAATCAAAATCGTGACACCCCTATTCAGGAACAAGTCAGAAAGATCTGAAGGAAAATAAAACATGTTCAAGCCACCACAGAATCAGTTCATTTCACTAAAGTTACACAGCCTTCAGTAGAAGACTAAATATTCTTCCTTACCTCAGAGGAATCATTTCTCTGCTTTATTAGTTTCTTTGGTGTTCTTGCGTTAGCATGTCTTCTACCTGTCTAACACATATCATTCTTCACCGGACTCAGATTCCATATTATTTACCTGAAAAATTAGCAACAAATACAGTTCCCTAGGACAACAGGATTATATGAAGGATATATAACTAGAAACAGGCATTATTTTCTTACTTATATATATACTGTATATATATATATATACATATATATATATATATATATATATATATATGTGCGTATGTGTGTGTCTACTAACAACATTTGAGCATTTCACGGAATTCAACTAGAGACTGTTATTCACGGTCATTATAAGACTGTAATTCACTGGCCTTATCGATCTATTAATAATCAAAAATTAAAGCCCCTTTATGTTTTTTTTTATGTAATCGTAGCATCTTTCAAATAATTCTGGTTTGATAATGTGTCGTTGAAAAATTAGGCATTCCTGGTGAAAACTGGTGCAGTACAAGTGCTATTTATGTCTACTGTTTACTAGCTGCACTGATCGATATTTCTATATGAACAATAGGTTAAATGACTAAGTCATTAACTAATGACTGATTAGGTGTAATGTGAAAAGTGTCACTCATAGAGAAAAAAATTGACTAAACATATTAATTTAAGAATTAAGCAACATGTAAGCACAGAACTAAAATAACAACGGTCTCGTTTCAAGACAGGGCCTCAAGATCAGGTAGAATATCAGGACTTGCCTTAAGACCCTTATCGTGGAAGCTGATAGTGCACACAGTAACACACCGTAACCATGGAGATTTCTGGAGTTCTGGAGCCCTCTGGGCTGTTGTCCACTTTGCCTTGTTGATCATCCAGCCTCGGGTCAGCTGATAGGGAGTTAATCACCATGGTGACACCCGACGCCCTGTCCTGTCCACTGACGTGTGCGGGCCTTCCATCTCTGTGACGTCATATTTCTAACGACGAATATGACGTCACCTAAAGCTGCTTTGATGCTTTATGACGCTGCGTCCACGTCACAGCAGCTTTGTAAGGTTGGAGCAGTCCACAGGTTATAAATTGATATTTAACTCAAGGAGATATCTGGACCAGAGCTCCTCATTTCAGATCACAGGAAATGTCGAAGGTTACAGGAGGTAGAGCTGAATCCTCGTTTTTAATGACGACAGCGGAACGATGGGGATCGTTGAAATCAGGCGGCCCTGATGATGCCCCTGAAACTCTGACGGGCGTGCTTTTGGACAAAATTGCATCCAGAGTGTCCGAGCGCGTCGTGTCCAGCATGGGCGACAGGCTCTCTCAGAGTTTTGAAGAGTTTGTGGGCATTAACTGCGTCAGCTCAGAGCGCTCGACGGGCTCGGTAGTTGAAGAGGTTGCAGAAAGTGTCAAGTCTGCCTCCTCCGCTACTGTGCACACTGAACAGCCTGAGACAACTCGGATCGCCGGCAGATTTAATGCTATGGTTGGTCGTGTCGGCGAAATGTTAACTGCATTCCCGGCCAGGGTGAAAAAGTTGTTCTCACCTCGACCACGTACGCAGAGAAGAAGTCAGACCATCGCCCAGGATGAACAATCGGCAGAGGGTGTGTCCTCAGAGGGTGTCTCTTCAGCGAGGGTCTCCTTAAAGGGTGTCTTCTCAAGGGGTGTCTTCTCACAGAAGGTGCCATCAGAGAGGGTTTCCTCAGAGGGTGTCTTCTCAAGGGGTTTCTCCTCAGAGGGTGTCTCCTCAGAGAAGGTCTCCTCAGAGGTTATCTCCTCAGGGGTTGTCTCCTCAGAGGTTGTCTCCTCAGGGGGTGTCTCCTCAGAGAAGGTCTCCTCAGAGGTTATCTCCTCAGAGGTTATCTCCTCAGGGGTTGTCTCCTCAGAGGTTGTCTCCTCAGAGGGTGTCTCCTCAGAGAAGGTCTCCTCAGAGGTTATCTCCTCAGGGGTTGTCTCCTCACAGAAGGTCTCCTCAGAGGGTGTCTCCTCACAGAAGGTCTCCTCAGCGAGGGTCTCCTCAGAGGGTGTCTCCTCAGAGGGTGTCTCCTCACAGGAGGTCTCCTCAGGGGATGTCACCTCTCAGGATCTCTACGCAGCGTTGGAGCACATGGAGAGACGTAACACCATCCATCGTGAAGTTGAAGCCACGTTAGACCGAACGGAAACAGCACTAAAGAAAAGGTCCATGAGGATATTTCTGACGAAGCTGGTTTCGCGGATATTCGCTAAAGCAAAAGTGGACTACACCACTGCAGACGAGGAGGCCATCATTAAGCGTCTGTTTGAAAGAACATGGGCTGAAGTCGAGGATCAAGGGTTATTATCCCTTATTTCGATGAAAACAAAATCTTTCGAATACCTCGACAAGGCCGTTTTCCAGTTCCTGTGTAAGAACTTGGGCTGTCCAACAATGGTGCTGTTCAGCTTGCGTTCAGAGGACGCAGCACTGGAAAACTTGATTGCCTCCTTTGTCAGAGATCACGTGACACCACGAAATAGCTTTAGCAAATTCCGCGCGTTCTTGTCCGACACTCGCTTAATTAGTACGTTATGTGTTATATGTGCTGTGTTGTTTCCTGTGACAGTAGGCTTCATATGTATATGGGGTGTTGCCTCGTTAGGTAGGGTAGGCTACCTACGGGTTTCCTCCGGTTTGTCCCACATTCATAATAATATTTTATAACTGATTCAAAAAAATAAAACAAATAATAATGAAAAAAATAAAATACATTTCTGCGTTTCTCTCTTAACATTTGCTGTAAGAGCTGTAAATATTGTGTGTAATCTTATCTTTTTCTTTATTTTTTTTCTCTCTTCTCTCTCTCTTTACCATCCTTTTTAATAATTTATTCTCTTTTTTAAAATTGATTAAAGTATGCATTGGAGAGTTCACTGATCCAAGACCCACAGAGGGGTTTTTTTTGCACCTCTCCATCACATTTGTTGTTGTTTATGTAATCTCAACTTGTACCTTTTTTGTATGTGTAAACAAATAAAATCTAAATCTAATTCAGACTGAAATTCTGCTGATTCTGTTAAATGTATGAATTTCACATTAAGTATAAAGTACAAAGAAAACTGTTATTTTGCAACAGTGTTTTTTCATGTGAAAAACACTGAATCAACATGTCTCCTGTTCACAGTGAGCACCTTAAAAGTAACAATAAAATAAATACATTCCAATAAAAACAAATGTCTCACGAACAAATTCATGGAAATTAGGTATGTCCCTTCACTAAAAATTTGAGGAAGAATATGTCACTAATTGAAGTGAACGATGTTATGTATTTGTTAGGGTCTTCAAATAGGCTACTTTGCCTCTTCCTTAAAAAATGTGGGAACTTTTACTTTACTTTTGAGAGTTTGCAGCTGTGTAAGTCCTCAAGATTGTGGAAGTTAAAAGTATAGAATTTAGTTTTTGACTTCTATTATCATTTTGTATGGTGTTTATAACATTTCCCTCCCCTCTTTTACATATAGAAACACTGTATAATGCAATCCAATACAACACTACCAGAGTGTAGTAAAGCCTCACAAAATGACTTTTTTTATGTATCATATTTATTGCAGGGCAGTTCTTTGCATTATATCGTAAAGTACAGATTTTTCCGGTCACAACTATTCCGGAGATCAGTATCTTTGACGAGGAGAGTGAAATGGAATTTACTCCCATTTGACTTGTCTGTACTGGGCACATAATGATATAATTTAGAACAACATTATGTTATTGTAAAAGGGGCCACTGAAAGCCTGAATGGCTTTACCTCTGACAGCAATTGATATTGACATTTTATTTTCCCCAAAGAATATTCATTCATCTAGTTTGGACAACCCGGGGTCTCGTTTTACTTTCAACATGCACGTACAGTATACCACCTGTTGTTAACGGCATATTTATGCATAAATAATCATACGCTTTACAGTCCAGACACAGCTGCCCCAGCGGTTCTTATAATGCCAAAAAATTCCTGTTTATTTATGCTTACTTTGGATGGACAAACTTTCATCAATCACTACATCTTTTTACTACCCAACCTCAACTATAAACACATCTAAACCCTGTGTTCAGAAACTTCTCTCATTCGAACATATCGGGCAAGAAGTGGACTCTTGCAGCTGGAAAATGAATGTAATGATTTCAGTCCGAGGTACATGGCTTATATTATAAATTATGACTGGGAGGCATTTAAGATGCAGAGAAAAGTAGCATGTGCCAAAGAAAAAGATAGAAACATTCATTTCAGAAAAAAAAGGTCGGGGGTCAGCAGCAGATTGCCTCAGACCCGAGACACTGAGTATTCACATGTACTAAAAATAAGAAATCTGAGAGGTAATATGTCTTTTGGCCAAACTACAGACTGTGCGTATGACTATAGGCCTGTTTTTGATATGGATAACGCTGTTGTAGGTCAACACACCACCAGAAATTCAGATAAATGTAAGTGAAGCCTACAGTTTTTTTTCCTCACATTTCTCCTCTTCCATCACAGCAGGGCTCATCCTTTCAAGGTCAATCATTCAGGAATAGGGGGTGTCAACATTCTCCAAGTCCGGACATCGATTTGACTTTCGATTTTAAGGTCATGATTTGATTTGATTTTCGATTTAAACATGACATTATTAGACTATGGGGTCTTGACTCGTAAAGATCAACAGATCATTGGTGTTATGCCCTGCCAACTGTCATTTACACTTTCAAATTCTTCTTTAAAAAGAGAACCGAGCTCCCTTTTTATTTAGAAAGTGTTTCAAAATGAGACTACAACAGTCTACAATATAAAAAGCTGCATCTTTTTAACATCAGTATCTGTGTGACCAACCTCAGTACATAATCATTACAAAAAACAAAACATAAATCCTTCTGCAGTATATTACAAGTGTGCTTTAATCTACAAAAATACGGTTTTGTTGTAATTTACTGTCGCGCTTGTTTCTCTCCTCTCTTTTTTCCTCTCTCCTCGGCACTCGGCAGTCCCGCTAGAGTCCAAAGAGTCTAATGTCCACTAGCTTCTAGGCTAATTCATGCAGTATAAGATGCCTTCGGCATATGCAAGAAGTGCCTGAGGATCGTAGCGACAGGGACGGCCCGCATTTCCCATCATGCCTGCCTAGTCCCGAGGGCTGGATTGAGTAGTTTGCTGTTTTATACTCCAAAATGCAAATGGTACTTTTGCTACTGTTTGTAATGTAACGTGTCTGTTCAGAACACGGTGGCTTATGTTGGTAATTGTGATTTTTATGCTGGTTTATAGTTTTAACCTTGAGTTCAGCTGTATTTTCCTTCTCACGCACGCAAGTTGGCGGGGCGGAGAAAATAAAAACCACCGATCCTGCTTTTGATGTCAATGGTCAAAATCGGAAGCTAAATTTGATCGTTTTCCGATTTGAATCAAAATCGTGACACCCCTATTCAGGAACAAGTCAGAAAGATCTGAAGGAAAATAAAACATGTTCAAGCCACCACAGAATCAGTTCATTTCACTAAAGTTACACAGCCTTCAGTAGAAGACTAAATATTCTTCCTTACCTCAGAGGAATCATTTCTCTGCTTTATTAGTTTCTTTGGTGTTCTTGCGTTAGCATGTCTTCTACCTGTCTAACACATATCATTCTTCACCGGACTCAGATTCCATATTATTTACCTGAAAAATTAGCAACAAATACAGTTCCCTAGGACAACAGGATTATATGAAGGATATATAACTAGAAACAGGCATTATTTTCTTACTTATATATATACTGTATATATATATATACATATATATATATATATATATATATATATGTGCGTATGTGTGTGTCTACTAACAACATTTGAGCATTTCACGGAATTCAACTAGAGACTGTTATTCACGGTCATTATAAGACTGTAATTCACTGGCCTTATCGATCTATTAATAATCAAAAATTAAAGCCCCTTTATGTTTTTTTTTATGTAATCGTAGCATCTTTCAAATAATTCTGGTTTGATAATGTGTCGTTGAAAAATTAGGCATTCCTGGTGAAAACTGGTGCAGTACAAGTGCTATTTATGTCTACTGTTTACTAGCTGCACTGATCGATATTTCTATATGAACAATAGGTTAAATGACTAAGTCATTAACTAATGACTGATTAGGTGTAATGTGAAAAGTGTCACTCATAGAGAAAAAAATTGACTAAACATATTCATTTAAGAATTAAGCAACATGTAAGCACAGAACTAAAATAACAACGGTCTCGTTTCAAGACAGGGCCTCAAGATCAGGTAGAATATCAGGACTTGCCTTAAGACCCTTATCGTGGAAGCTGAAGTGCACACAGTAACACACCGTAACCATGGAGATTTCTGGAGTTCTGGAGCCCTCTGGGCTGTTGTCCACTTTGCCTTGTTGATCATCCAGCCTCGGGTCAGCTGATAGGGAGTTAATCACCATGGTGACACCCGACGCCCTGTCCTGTCCACTGACGTGTGCGGGCCTTCCATCTCTGTGACGTCATATTTCTAACGACGAATATGACGTCACCTAAAGCTGCTTTGATGCTTTATGACGCTGCGTCCACGTCACAGCAGCTTTGTAAGGTTGGAGCAGTCCACAGGTTATAAATTGATATTTAACTCAAGGAGATATCTGGACCAGAGCTCCTCATTTCAGATCACAGGAAATGTCGAAGGTTACAGGAGGTAGAGCTGAATCCTCGTTTTTAATGACGACAGCGGAACGATGGGGATCGTTGAAATCAGGCGGCCCTGATGATGCCCCTGAAACTCTGACGGGCGTGCTTTTGGACAAAATTGCATCCAGAGTGTCCGAGCGCGTCGTGTCCAGCATGGGCGACAGGCTCTCTCAGAGTTTTGAAGAGTTTGTGGGCATTAACTGCGTCAGCTCAGAGCGCTCGACGGGCTCGGTAGTTGAAGAGGTTGCAGAAAGTGTCAAGTCTGCCTCCTCCGCTACTGTGCACACTGAACAGCCTGAGACAACTCGGATCGCCGGCAGATTTAATGCTATGGTTGGTCGTGTCGGCGAAATGTTAACTGCATTCCCGGCCAAGGTGAAAAAGTTGTTCTCACCTCGACCACGTACGCAGAGAAGAAGTCAGACCATCGCCCAGGATGAACAATCGGCAGAGGGTGTGTCCTCAGAGGGTGTCTCTTCAGCGAGGGTCTCCTTAAAGGGTGTCTTCTCAAGGGGTGTCTTCTCACAGAAGGTGCCATCAGAGAGGGTTTCCTCAGAGGGTGTCTTCTCAAGGGGTTTCTCCTCAGAGGGTGTCTCCTCAGAGAAGGTCTCCTCAGAGGTTATCTCCTCAGGGGTTGTCTCCTCAGAGGTTGTCTCCTCAGGGGGTGTCTCCTCAGAGAAGGTCTCCTCAGAGGTTATCTCCTCAGAGGTTATCTCCTCAGGGGTTGTCTCCTCAGAGGTTGTCTCCTCAGAGGGTGTCTCCTCAGAGAAGGTCTCCTCAGAGGTTATCTCCTCAGGGGTTGTCTCCTCAGAGGTTGTCTCCTCAGGGGGTGTCTCCTCAGAGAAGGTCTCCTCAGAGGTTATCTCCTCAGAGGTTATCTCCTCAGGGGTTGTCTCCTCAGAGGTTGTCTCCTCAGAGGGTGTCTCCTCAGAGAAGGTCTCCTCAGAGGTTATCTCCTCAGGGGTTGTCTCCTCACAGAAGGTCTCCTCAGAGGGTGTCTCCTCACAGAAGGTCTCCTCAGCGAGGGTCTCCTCAGAGGGTGTCTCCTCAGAGGGTGTCTCCTCACAGGAGGTCTCCTCAGGGGATGTCACCTCTCAGGATCTCTACGCAGCGTTGGAGCACATGGAGAGACGTAACACCATCCATCGTGAAGTTGAAGCCACGTTAGACCGAACGGAAACAGCACTAAAGAAAAGGTCCATGAGGATATTTCTGACGAAGCTGGTTTCGCGGATATTCGCTAAAGCAAAAGTGGACTACACCACTGCAGACGAGGAGGCCATCATTAAGCGTCTGTTTGAAAGAACATGGGCTGAAGTCGAGGATCAAGGGTTATTATCCCTTATTTCGATGAAAACAAAATCTTTCGAATACCTCGACAAGGCCGTTTTCCAGTTCCTGTGTAAGAACTTGGGCTGTCCAACAATGGTGCTGTTCAGCTTGCGTTCAGAGGACGCAGCACTGGAAAACTTGATTGCCTCCTTTGTCAGAGATCACGTGACACCACGAAATAGCTTTAGCAAATTCCGCGCGTTCTTGTCCGACACTCGTTTAATTAGTACGTTATGTGTTATATGTGCTGTGTTGTTTCCTGTGACAGTAGGCTTCATATGTATATGGGGTGTTGCCTCGTTAGGTAGGGTAGGCTACCTACGGGTTTCCTCCGGTTTGTCCCACATTCATAATAATATTTTATAACTGATTCAAAAAAATAAAACAAATAATAATGAAAAAAATAAAATACATTTCTGCGTTTCTCTCTTAACATTTGCTGTAAGAGCTGTAAATATTGTGTGTAATCTTATCTTTTTCTTTATTTTTTTTCTCTCTTCTCTCTCTCTTTACCATCCTTTTTAATAATTTATTCTCTTTTTTAAAATTGATTAAAGTATGCATTGGAGAGTGCACTGATCCAAGACCCACAGAGGGGTTTTTTTTGCACCTCTCCATCACATTTGTTGTTGTTTATGTAATCTCAACTTGTACCTTTTTTATATGTGTAAACAAATAAAATCCAAATCTAATTCAGACTGAAATTCTGCTGATTCTGTTAAATGTATGAATTTCACATTAAGTATAAAGTACAAAGAAAACTGTGTTATTTTGCAACAGTGTTTTTTCATGTGAAAAACACTGAATCAACATAAGTCTCCTGTTCACAGTGAGCACCTTAAAAGTAACAATAAAATAAATACATTCCAATAAAAACAAATGTCTCACGAACAAATTCATGGAAATTAGGTATGTCCCTTCACTAAAAATTTGAGGAAGAATATGTCACTAATTGAAGTGAACGATGTTATGTATTTGTTAGGGTCTTCAAATAGGCTACTTTGCCTCTTCCTTAAAAAATGTGGGAACTTTTACTTTACTTTTGAGAGTTTGCAGCTGTGTAAGTCCTCAAGATTGTGGAAGTTAAAAGTATAGAATTTAGTTTTTGACTTCTATTATCATTTTGTATGGTGTTTATAACATTTCCCTCCCCTCTTTTACATATAGAAACACTGTATAATGCAATCCAATACAACACTACCAGAGTGTAGTAAAGCCTCACAAAATGACTCTTTTTATGTATCATATTTATTGCAGGGCAGTTCATTGCATTATATCGTAAAGTACAGATTTTTCCGGTCACAACTATTCCGGAGATCAGTATCTTTGACGAGGAGAGTGAAATGGAATTTACTCACATTTGACTTGTCTGTACTGGGCACATAATGATATAATTTAGAACAACATTATGTTATTGTAAAAGGGGCCACTGAAAGCCTGAATGGCTTTACCTCTGACAGCAATTGATATTGACATTTTATTTTCCCCAAAGAATATTCATTCATCTAGTTTGGACAACCCGGGGTCTCGTTTTACTTTCAACATGCACGTACAGTATACCACCTGTTGTTAACGGCACATTTATGCATAAATAATCATACGCTTTACAGTCCAGACACAGCTGCCCCAGCGGTTCTTATAATGCCAAAAAATTCCTGTTTATTTGTGCTTACTTTGGATGGACAAACTTTCATCAATCACTACATCTTTTTACTACCCAACCTCAACTATAAACACATCTAAACCCTGTGTTCAGAAACTTCTCTCATTCGAACATATCGGGCAAGAAGTGGACTCTTGCAGCTGGAAAATGAATGTAATGATTTCAGTCCGAGGTACATGGCTTATATTATAAATTATGACTGGGAGGCATTTAAGATGCAGAGAAAAGTAGCATGTGCCAAAGAAAAAGATAGAAACATTCATTTCAGAAAAAAAAGGTCGGGGGTCAGCAGCAGATTGCCTCAGACCCGAGACACTGAGTATTCACATGTGCTAAAAATAAGAAATCTGAGAGGTAATATGTCTTTTGGCCAAACTACAGACTGTGCGTATGACTATAGGCCTGTTTTTGATATGGATAACGCTGTTGTAGGTCAACACACCACCAGAAATTCAGATAAATGTAAGTGAAGCCTACAGTTTTTTTTCCTCACATTTCTCCTCTTCCATCACAGCAGGGCTCATCCTTTCAAGGTCAATCATTCAGGAATAGGGGGTGTCAACATTCTCCAAGTCCACACATCGATTTGACTTTCGATTTTAAGGTCATGATTTGATTTGATTTTCGATTTAAACATGACATTATTAGACTATGGGTTCTTGACTCGTAAAGATCAACAGATCATTGGTGTTATGCCCTGCCAACTGTCATTTACACTTTCAAATTCTTCTTTAAAAAGAGAACCGAGCTCCCTTTTTATTTAGAAAGTGTTTCAAAATGAGACTACAACAGTCTACAATATAAAAAGCTGCATCTTTTTAACATCAGTATCTGTGTGACCAACCTCAGTACATAATCATTACAAAAAACAAAACATAAATCCTTCTGCAGTATATTACAAGTGTGCTGTAATCTACAAAAATACGGTTTTGTTGTAATTTACTGTCGCGCTTGTTTCTCTCCTCTCTTTTTTCCTTCTCCTCGGCACTCGGCAGTCCCGCTAGAGTCCAACGAGTCTAATGTCCACTAGCTTCTAGGCTAATTCATGCAGTATAAGATGCCTTTGGCATATGCAAGAAGTGCCTGAGGATCGTAGCGACAGGGACGGCCCGCATTTCCCATCATGCCTGCCTAGTCCCGAGGGCTGGATTGAGTAGTTTGCTGTTTTATACTCCAAAATGCAAATGGTACTTTTGCTACTGTTTGTAATGTAACGTGTCTGTTCAGAACACGGTGGCTTATGTTGGTAATTGTGATTTTTATGCTGGTTTATAGTTTTAACCTTGAGTTCAGCTGTATTTTCCTTCTCACGCACGCAAGTTGGCGGGGCGGAGAAAATAAAAATCACCGATCCTGCTTTTGATGTCAATGGTCAAAATCGGAAGCTAAATTTGATCGTTTTCCGTTTTGAATCAAAATCGTGACACCCCTATTCAGGAACAAGTCAGAAAGATCTGAAGGAAAATAAAACATGTTCAAGCCACCACAGAATCAGTTCATTTCACTAAAGTTACACAGCCTTCATTAGATGACTAAATATTCTTCCTTACCTCAGAGGAATCATTTCTCTGCTTTATTAGTTTCTTTGGTGTTCTTGCGTTAGCATGTCTTCTACCTGTCTAACACATATCATTCTTCACCGGACTCAGATTCCATATTATTTACCTGAAAAATTAGCAACAAATACAGTTCCCTAGGACAACAGGATTATATGAAGGATATATAACTAGAAACAGGCATTATTTTCTTACTTATATATATACTTTATACTGTATATATATATATATATATATATATATATATATATATATATATATATATATGTGCGTATGTGTGTGTCTACTAACAACATTTGAGCATTTCACGGAATTCAACTAGAGACTGTTATTCACGGTCATTATAAGACTGTCATTCACTGGCCTTATCGATCTATTAATAATCAAAAATTAAAGCCCCTTTATGTTTTTTTTTATGTAATCGTAGCATCTTTCAAATAATTCTGGTTTGATAATGTGTCGTTGAAAAATTAGGCATTCCTGGTGAAAACTGGTGCAGTACAAGTGCTATTTATGTCTACTGTTTACTAGCTGCACTGATCGATATTTCTATATGAACAATAGGTTAAATGACTAAGTCATTAACTAATGACTGATTAGGTGTAATGTGAAAAGTGTCACTCATAGAGACAAAAATTGACTAAACATATTAATTTAAGAATGAAGCAACAGGTAAGCACGGAACTAAAATAACGACGGTCTCGTTTCAATACAGGGCCTCAAGATCAGGTAGAATATCAGGACTTGCCTTAAAGGCCGTGTAAAGGAAATTCAGAGTTTTGTTTCTAAACACATTATAAATGTTGGAATATAATGTCTGAAAACATGTGCAAAGGCTGTGAAAATTGTCGTACTGGATTGTGGAGTTAGACTGTAAAACTGTTTTTGGCCACCTCTGTGTTCAGGATTTTGTGGGCGGGGCTAAATACCCCCTCGATGACGCGCCACAGAGACCCCTAACGTAGCTCCGCCCATCTTAACAAACCTCAAAGCCAAATAGAAACACGGACTAATGATAAGTTATATTGGCTAGCTCAGTCGATAGAGTGTGTTCCTCATGTTAATATGATCGTGTTTTCAAATCCCGCTATAACCGTTGACATTTTACATCACTGTGTTTGTTCTGTATTGCATTTTTATGATTGTAATCCATCCCATGTCCTATGTATATTTATTCCGGGCGGGGGGCGCTGTAAAGCTCCGCGGCCGCGAGCCACCCTCGCCCCGAGCCTTTCCAAGCCGACCGACCGCCTCGGATGAAATGCGCCCGGCGGAGGCCAGCCAGCGCCGGGGAGAGAGGATCTCCTCTCCCCGGCGGAGGCCAGCGAGCGCCGGGAAGAGGAGATCCGCGAGGGGATCCTCCCACTCCGAGCGGCCGTTCCTAACCGAGTGGAATCACCCGGTGAAATGCGCGACGGGAGCCGTTATCGGCTCACAACGTCTACGGGCTGAGCCTCGATCAGAAGGACTCAGGCCACATATCCCCAATCCGCCCGTCGGACGGCGATCATGGATGTATTAAAAGAAAAAAAAGGCGATTCGGCGCTGGGCTTTTCCCTCTTCGCTGTGTTATTTCAGCCGTGGAGGGATTTAAGAGAGGTGTCAGGTTTCAGCGCCCTCAGTGGCCACGCCCCCAGCGTCTCAGAGCAGAGAATACTGAGGATTTTTACATGATTTTGAAAGCTAATTTTATATACTTGGCGATTTTTTTAATCATTCAAATTTGGCTGGGTGGTTAGTAACACATTTTTCTGTGGTGTGATAAACCCTGAATGTATATTTATTTTTGCTTTACACGGTCTTTAAAGGAAAAAAGAAGAGACAGAGAGTGTGTGTGGTAATGCTGCGACTGACAGCAGGAATAGATACGATGAAGACTTTTGTGTGCTTTTCGTGTGTGTGTGTGGTATGTACCTGCCCCCCGTTATCGGTTAGCTACTTCTTCCATCTGAAGTCTCCCAAACGGCAGAGAATGTGACTGACCAGGACTTGGATACACTCTCCTCTTTTCGTGTGTATTTTTCCTTCATCCACCTTTGGACAGTTCTGTGGGGATTTCACCCTGAAAGCATGATCTTTCAACATCTTTTCTGAAAAACTAAAGCATGTTCCTGGAGTTTATTCTCCTTATCCTAAAAGACAAATAAGCTCCACTATACACAAGTTGCTATTAAAAATGATTTGTGATTTTAACCAAGTTATTCAATGAGTACTTTGTGAGCACGGCACACGTAAACACAGCCATTCATTACAATCAATAAACCCTTTGTAAATGGTGCCTTAATTGAAATTAGTATGATAATTGGTAACAAATGTCTTTTCCATTGCAAATTGTGACACAAGAATATTTTGTATTTCGATGAACAGCGACTTTCATCTTCACTGTCCCTCTTCCTTGATCTGTTTCTCCACATCTTTTTCGTTTTCTCCGCCAGCTTGATGTTCTGTTTGCCTCAGCTGTCTCCTACCTTTCTCTCTCACTCTCCCTTTCATTGACGGATCTCTCTATTTTCATCACTTCATCACCGATATTTCCTCCTGCTCCCTCCCGAGTCTCCCTCTGTATCTCTCTCTGGCTGTCCATGATAGGTGGTGGGTCAAAGCTCTTCATTAGGAGGATGGAGACAATGTTCAAACCTCAGGAAAGCTCTTTCTCCTTTTTTTAATTACATTCCTCTGTCAAGTAAAAAGAGGACAGGAGAGGGAGAGGAAGAGAGGAACCTCTTAACAATTATTTTAGACTTAATTACATAAAGTAAAAAAATAGAAAAAAAAATGTAGCCTATACCTCCTTGCCTGAAGCAGTGTGTGTGAGTAAGAGTGTGTGTCAGAAAGAGGAATCCACCTGAAAGATTTCCCTCCGTTACTGATGCCATTCAAGTGGCAACTGCCCAAACACACCACAGTCATATACTCTCTCTGGCACTGCGAGCATTCATCTCCTTGACAACTCTATATCTGGCACGGACCGACAATATTATAACGCTAGAATAATAAACAGCAAGTGATATGAATTGAAATTGAGGATCTTCATTACATCTATTCACAGATGAAATATCTGACTGTGAATGGATTTCTGACTTCATTTGCTGTATCATTAATGCGTGAAGTGAAAAAGCCTCCTATAACTAACTCACAATGTATAACCAATTCAAAACGACACCGGGTATAAACTCTCATTCAATGATAACTACGTCAATGGATTAATATGTGAGGCTAATGTAAAGTGACAGGAAGAGGGATATATATCAGTAGGGATATATATTGTAATATGCTGTCTCTTAACTGGGGGCCTGCTGGACTTCTAGTGGTCTATGTCTGTATTGCAAGGAGTCTGTGAACAAATCCTGATATCAAGGTATAGTATACTCATTTAAGCTGGATTGTTTTTTTGCTTTGAGACTATGCTAATATAACTATTTTCTTGTTAAAATGATCATTATTAGATTAGAAAAGGCACAAAAAGTCAGTCTAAAATGAATTTCTCAAGATACAAGCAGATGCGGTCAGACGAGCATGGCGCTGAGCTTTCTGTTTGCCCATCACCCAACCCTCGGGGTTGACAACCACTATGACCGCGAACCTCAAAAGGGAGCATGCCTGCGCCTTTGTACAGAACACAGGCAGCACTGAAGCGGATGTGGCGGTATAGGTGGAGCAGGTTGTCCATCAATCGGATGGTCGGCGGTTCGATACCCGGCTCCTCAGGTCACATGTCGAAGTGTCCTTGAGCGAAACACTGCTCCAAATTGCTCCTGAAGGCTGTTCCATCAGTTTATGAATGTGTGTGTGAATGAATGGGTGAATGCTGACATGTAGTGTAAAGCGCTTTGAGTGGCTGGAAGACTAGAAAAGCGCTATATCCATATATATATACAGTATATATGTATGTATATATATATATATATACCTGGTCGGTACTCTGAATTACCATTATGTGCATTGTATTTCCATTATAATTTATCATTCATTGCTGTTTTGCATCATCACTTTCATACAAGTTGTGATGTAGATGAAGTTATAGTATGTTATAGTAAACATCTTTCCTTACACAGAGTTAGCAGCTAGAGGAAGCAGTAAGCAGGTGCATTTTTTTCATGTTTTTGCTAAACAGTGAATTTGCATTGGCTGGCATCATTTTTTTTTCTCTTTGTTCCATGATTCTACAGTATGAGGCTACAGCATGAGGCTGCCAGTCAGCAAGTTATTTTACAATAACCTCAACTATATCTTAGCTGCTTACGGTGATCGCTATCACAAGGTCAATTCTGTGCAATAGAGTGCCCTCAGGATGAAATGACTACAGGTCTCAGAAAGTACACAACGTGCTCCTAGCTTCAGATTCAATCACAGTTGAACCTGCATGAGCAAAATGGACCTGAAATGGGCTTAAACAAAAACACGAGGGTGGATAATGATCTTAATTGCTGCAGAAAGGTTTGATAATGTCTGCGTGGGAACAAAAACCCATTAGCTCAATCATTTCACAACAGTGTTGTAGGGCACTTCCACGGTGGAGATAATCGATTTGAACAAATATGGAGTATTTAATTGGCTGACTGACAGTGTTTTGGGAACAGTGTGATGTGAATCTGTGCTTCTTTCTGCTTTAGGCAGTTGAAATACAAGTGGAATTATGTACTGGAGTTTGGCAAGTCATTTCCCTTCCCAGATCAGACGCTAATCTTTTATTTGGGGGGGGGGGGGTTAGAGGAAGAGGAGGTCGGTGGTTCGATCCCCGGCTCCTTTAGTCCACATGTTGAAGTGTCCTTGAGCAAGACACTTAACCCCAAATTGCTCCCGAAGGCTGTGCCATCGGTGTGTGAATGATTAGATCCTGATGGGCAGGTTGGCACCTTGCATGGCAGCCTCTGCCATCAGTGTATGAATGTGTGTGTGAGTGGGTGAACGCTGAGATGAAGTGTAAAGCGCTTTGAGTGGTCGGAAGACGGGGCTATATAAATGCAAGTCCATTCACCATTTACTTATGAAATGTTTTTCCTTATTCTTTATGTCTTTTCCCTTCCACTCTATTTACTTCGCTATTTTCTTGACTTAAATTGCTTTTTCATGCCGTCATTTATTTCTCTCTTTCCTGTCCGACATTGCTTTTGTCATTATTAAAGCACCTAAAGTGGTTTAAAATCTTAGGATTTCTCATTAATATTCATTTCATGCATTTCTTTTTTTTTTCTGTACTTCTCTCACTGCTTTGAAGTAGGCTGACCAAATCTGACCAAACCACATGCACACAGTCCTGATGATGATCAGTTGACTTTTTTGTGACAGTTAATCTTTGAGATAGCAGATTCACTATGTTCCAATACACAATTAATACTTGTGTATTGGGATACCACCAATATCCCAGAATTGCTGTGTGTCAGTTAGTTTGTGGTAATTAGATTGACACATTTATTTGAAGAAATATGCCCAATGTAAACAATGTAATCAACTGAAATAATGGTATTAAATGTATTAAAAAGGCACAGGACACCTCTATAAGAAAGGGCCTCGATAGAATAAAAGAGCTGGGGCTGCTTTCAGGTCAGGTTATATTGTGCTTTCGTATGTTAATTAGTACATAAGAAAATAAAACTTTTCAATTGCACTCCTGGTGTTGAATGACCTGGTACCGTCACTTTACGTCCACTAAAAGTGCTTATCTTTGCCACTGACAGGTGAAGATTGTTATTATAAGTGCCTGACAACATGATGGAAAGGACCCCTAACGTTACAGAGAAATTAAACATTTTTCTTGCCTTTCGCTTGATCCGGTCTGTTTGTTATTGTGTGTCTAGCTTGGAGCTCTGAAATCTTGTGTCATCCACATTGTCGAAATCAGCCAAATATTCAGCTGTGACATGTAAAATCTTTTAGATAACATAAGCTATGCTTTCTGTAGTCTAACACAACAAACTCACTCAGACAACACCAGTGTCCCGTGGCACTCCTCTCTCTCCACTCTTACTCGCGTTTCCACCATTGTCTCTTCCGGCAACAAGTCATATGACACAATGACAAACCGACAGTGAAAGGTAAGAAAAACGTTTCATTTCTCTGTAGACACTTATAATAACAATCTGGGTCTGTCAGCGGCAAAAACAAGAACTTTAAGTGGACGTACACTGACGGTGCCAGGTCTCCCCAAATGATTACATTACAGCTTGTTTAGAGGCTGTTTTTTTTTGTCCTAAAGACGTATTTTACTGGAAATAAAAAGTACATGGAGGAATGTGCAGTAATACTCCCAATGTTCCACATTCTCAGCCCACCTTATACAGTTAATTGTAATATCCTGAACAGGCTGAAAGGTTGACGTACCATAAAGTAGATTTAACAGGCAGAGAAGAAGCAGACATTCATGTCAGGTAATACTTGTATATTGCAACTTTGCACACTGCATATCTGCTGTCCTTTCACTACATCTCGATTCTGGAATTGTGATTCTGTGAAAAGTGTGTGTGGTAAGAGTGAAACTCAGAGACAGCATCAGAGTGAGCATCAAAGATTTGACACCCCAGCTGACAAGTGTTATGTAGCTCACTTCCATTCAAATATATTCAGTATTTAAAGGTAGGGTTGGTAATGTTGAGTAACTAGCAAGAGTACACTAGATTTTAAAAATGATCCAACCAAAAAACCCAGCCCCAGTGTTGCCAACTCTTTTCCAATTAAAGTAGCTAGCAGCACTAGCTCCAAAAGTCCCTAAATCTAGCTAGAAAGTCAAGTCTGCAACACGGACAGCCCGTCCCCTCAGGCCTCGTTCCAAAGCCACTCCCCCAAAATTATCATAATGAACGTAAACAACTAACATGGCATTGTTAGTACTCAAAGGTGTCAAGCTAGCAGATTGTGGAAGACTGCGGTGACGCAATGAGAGCACAGGCCGAGTGAGCGCAGGTAGGCAGGTATAGGTAACAAGCGGCAACCTCCGGTGCTGAGCAATGAATCCAATGCGGAAGTGCCAAAAACTGCAGTTCATTGAATGGCAACTTGAAGTTGGCTCAATATTCATAGACCCCATGTTAAAATACCCACCTTTACAGTAGAAATAAACTAAATGTTTACAGCTTGGTAAAAAAAGATTTTGGTCTCTATAGTTAATTTCCCCCATTTGTGACAACTGTACGGGAGGTGAATTTTTATATAACTCACCCGTTTAAATTATATTAAGGCTTAAAGTTATGCATAATTAAGGGCATGGTGTCGCTTTGAGTGACAGGTGGGTGCCAGCACAGCCGCTAGCTGTCTGCTAGGTGTCACCTCTGCTAATTCGAGTCACCGGGCCGTGTTTGTGATGTTGGTGCCTTTTGGAGACATTTTCATGCGCATATCGGACAAATATTATGGCTTGTTGTGTGGTTAATTGTACGACGGGTATCCTGCGGATCAATGTCAATCAATGCGGGCGTTGGATGATGGGCTGCCGCTGGAGGACCTCCGTTTCCAACGGGATAATCGGGAACTGTATGTCCTTGAAACTTGGCTAAATCCAGGAATACCGGACAGCGCCGTTCAACCGTGACTCTTGTTCTATATACTGATATGACAGAACAGAGAACTGTAAGAAAAAAGTAGGGGGCGAGTGCTTTATGGTGAATAACATTAACGTTAATGCACAAATTGACGGGATTGCATTTCATTGGAGTTTTACCGTTTCCGTGTATGATTTCATGTGACAAATAAAGCTACATCAATCGATTGATTTGAAGAAGTCTGTGCTCCAGTTTTTTTGGTGAGTGAAGTTCTAACATGCGTATTACTTTGTGTATATGTTAGCACCGGTACCAAGCGGCAACCGCGAGCAACAGTTACGGCACCCGGTCTTCTTCCATGCTGCAGCGCACAGAGCTCCCCCCCCCCGCTCACCCACTCAGAACATACCGGCAAAGTCCACAGACTTTGGCTGGTGGTAATCTTTGCGAGTGTGTTGGCCTCAACACAAGCTTAGCTCGGACTTTGCCGGTGTGCTCTGAGCGACTGAGCGTGTTGAGCTCCGTGTGCTGTTGCATGAAGTGAGACCTGGGTTCCATTCATCTGTGTGTAGGCTGCTGTCTGATAAACCCAACAGTGACAGCTCTCAGAGGGCTATGCCTATACTCATAGAATTACAATATGTGACTTTCGTTATGCTGCAGTAGCACCAGAAGCTCTACTGTAGCTGCTCAGCTGTGAACTACACTGATGAAGTGTGTGTGGGCTTCCTGGCATGTTGCTGCTGTTGGCAAGAAAGCTGTGTTGATATTCGTGCTTCTTGGAACAGTGGAATCAGATCTTTGACTATTAGCATGCCGAACTGATAACCTATAAAATACAGGCAAGTACTATACTCCAAGGCAGAACTCAGATATATAGGCTAGTATATTATAGTTATTGTAGTCCATAGCAGTGGCGGCTGGTGACTCCAAAAATCGGGGAGGACAGGAGGAAAACCAACCCATGGTGTCAGGTTATTTTATTAAGTTATTTCTTGTAATTTGCACTTGCACCTTGGTTTTATGTACGAGCTCAGTGTCAAGCTTTTCTCAGGAAAAAAGGTTTGGACCCAAACTGTGATGATTCTGTTAAGTTTTGTTTTAGTTGTTGGTTTTTGCTGTGTGTGGTCTCTCTGACTTGTGTTCTTTTCTGCATGTTAGGGCATGTGTGTGGCAGGGGGTGTGGCTGACTCCGCCTGCGGCAGCAGACGAGGCACACCAGGTTCCACTCTCACCTCATCAACCTTCCCATAAAAGCCCGGTCTGAACACCACTCCAGTGCCAGATAATTCTGTCTCGTCCGGTAGAGCTGACAGACCTTTTCTTGAACAGTTTTTGTACTTTTTGCCTTTTTTTCTAGTGTTCTGTAGTGCCTAGATACTTAGAGCAACCTCCTCTGTCTCTATAGACCATCCTCCACTGGTCCATAGTCATTTAAGTTACATAGAAAAAACACTCACATTTGCACAAAGGTACAAGCACAAGTACACATAAAGTCGTCCTATCTCTTTTTTTAATGGTAACGTACTTTTTCTGTGCAGACAGACTGGATGATGAATAATTGGTCCAGTTTGTACTGCAGATAGACGAGAGGGTACAGAGTCCAGCCTCGTTAAAGCTTCATGGATTGCTAAACAGACAGCCATTATAACAATTTGTACCACCGTATAAACCCAAAGGTTTTTATCGTTTCATCTATCTGATCTGCAGGCAAACAACTGCTATCATTTGTAGTCATGTATCTGCTTTGTCAACGTAGGTCGCAGAAGGCGAGTGTGTTTCTGAGTGGATAGGAATGGAAAACACACAGGAGGAGAGAGACGACAGCAACGGGGAGGGGATGGGAGGCCGACCTCTCTGCTCCCTGAAATGGAATCTTGCATTGTTTGATCAGAGCATCAGAGCAGGCTTTTCAACGCCATCTGTTTTTATTGACCCTTCATCCTTGAGTTTGATAAATACTGCCCCATCTCTCCTCTATCCCTCTCTTCTCTTTCTCTATGTCTACTCCTCTCTGACAGATGGAATAATGAGGTAGTGGCAGCAGTGTGCTGCTCCATGCAGCAGGAGAGACATTACAGCAGACGGGCGACGGCCCCCACTGTGAGAAAAGGGTGGAAACTCTTTTTGTAACACTAATTTCATTCCCCAACAAGTTTCCCAGTGGGAGAGAGGATATCTGTCTTACTTCAGCTCCTCTATTAGTAGTCTGTTTGTGTCTCGGGCTCACAATGACATCAAAGCTCAAAGCTAGGTAAGGTTCGGTTAAGGGTTTGGTTTAGTTCAGTGTAATTTAATGAACAATGCAGTTAATGGTTTCTAAACAAAAAGAACAGAACACCATGAGGGCACCGTCCAAAACATCTGTGAACAATAAATAATGGATTTTTTCCAAAGAAGAGAGAAAACTATTTTATAAATGATACTGAGATTTGATAATGGTTTATTTTCATTTTGATCTCCCTCTTGCCTCTCAAAAAATAGAGGAGGAGCAACCTCCTCTGCCTCTATGGACCAGCCTCCACTGCTGCGGAACTAATAACAATCCCATCAGCCTCAGCTGTTCTTTGTGATTAGTACTAGAAACAGAAAATGTTTAGAAACATAACCACACACACATAGGACTCAGGATGTGAAGCGTGGTCTCCGGTGTCTAAGTCCTATGCTTTGTATGCCCAGTGTTGACCTCCCTGTGACCACTGTGCAGAACTTAAGACTCAAGAACTTAGACTTTCTTGAATGAAAAAAAACTAATTCGTTGCCAGTCAACAAGTTGGTCATGTATGAACACCATTTGTAGGAGAGAGGAGACAGAAGAGACAGCCTGGGAATCACTTTGGTGAAGCTTGTGGCCACTAAACTCTGAGGAAGGTACATGTGAACAACTATTTGGGGCTTTTTCATTGACCTACTTTCACAAGACTTATCTTCTTGGACTTATCATGTTGTATAGTTATTAATCATAGCATGTCCTGTTATATCTAAATTTGACTTACTATAATCCTACCTCTGGGTTTTCTACTATTGTTTATCATTGTTAAGGAACTTAAAATTAAGTTCTTCGTTAATGTTATTTGGTAATTGCATTTTCTCCCACTCTCTGCCTTCCGGGTAGGCGAGGATCTCTCTTTTCAAACTGTGTAGCTGATATTGGGCTATACAAACACAGAGTCCATGGCCATTACATAATGTGGTGCTCTCCTGCCTGTTGGCATGTAAAGACAGAATAAGACAATCTGTGAAACCCCAATGTCCTGGGAGGTACAAGAAATGGGAATATGTCATATTCTGACATTAGACCACATACACATATGCAATCACACAGTCAAAAAACCCATTTTAACATCCACTAGCCTGTAAGCCTCAAATATACCATAATAGACCGTGTACAATGTTTATCTGGGTTTTCAATACTCTGTAAAGAAAAAAAAAAAATCTGCTGCTCTGACTGACTTTCTGTGTTAAAGGGAAGATAGATGGTCCTGTGTGCAGTGCAGCACATCCAGGCGTCGGCTGACGCAGTGCAAATGCCTCCAGCGCTCCGCTACAGTAAACAGTTGTTAGTGGATTACTGGGAATCAATGGCAACGAGTGGGCCCCGGCTAGTGTACAGGAGGGAAACCTTGGGCGGTACATCCACCTGTATGCATAGGCAATTATAGTACTAACTAGCAGGCCATTTGTTCATATTTAACCAGGATGTCAGTGGTTGACAGTTAAATTGATTTTTTCAGCAGAAAATTTGCAGCAAAGGCTAGTGTTGAGAATTTTGAGTATTGAGATCATCAAGATGGTGAATGTTTTCTAAATGCGTCTGAAGATGATTCTTCATTTGCTTATGTTGTATTTATGTGCAGTGCATTGAGTTCTCAGGGCCACCATATTTTTTCCCTTCTGTATGAAGAATTTAAAGGTTAGAGGAAATGTATATTTTGTATTGTATAAAGCATACAGACAGGTTTAAAATCTGCAACGTATTTGCAAACAAAGTCTCTGTTGTAAATATTCTTTACATTTTGCAGGCCTATAGCGTGGATCGACATTGAGGTTTTTACAATACGATAGACAACTGTTTTTATCCATATATGTAAATAATTTTTATGCAGATGATACAGTTATCTATTGCTCATCCCCTTCAGGTGTATAAACCCTTGCAATTTTCTGGTAAGGTCAACTAATTCAGCATAAGAGTGTACACACTAAGTAATGAAAATGAAGGTAGAATAATATTTATTTGTGTGGCTGAATGAATCAAAGTGAATGCACAGCTGTATTCATATTTGGATCCAATAGCATCCCATGACCTCAGTGCAGTAAACTGTGGCCTTAATAGATCTCTTTTCTCCACTGCCCCTCTCTTTTCTGTCATAATTTTTCTCTTAGGCATGATTCCTTTTTCTTTTCAGTCCTCCTCATTCTGTTTTCTCCTTCAATACCACCTCCTCCTCTCCCCGCCCTTTTATTTCTCTGTTATATTTCTGTCTCTCACCATCCCCCCCCCTCCTCCTGCTGCTCTTTCTCAGTGTGATTTGGACTGAAAATTAATAGACACCCGTGTTTTAATAAAGTCGACTGTGACCTCCCGCCAGACCTCGAGGCTTTTTGGAGGAGCGATGGTGGCCTGATGAGAGAAGGTGAGATGTGACCCGCTCTATCGAAATGAGTCGGATGTCGCGGCAGTACGTTCCAGAAACCTCTGAAAAA